>JZKD02S0604511.1:0-14728 GCA_000966675.3 Picea glauca | reverse complement strand
CTCTCTCTCTCTCTCTCTCTCTCTCTCTCTCTCTCTCTCTCTCTCTCACTCACACACACACACACACACGCACACACGTGAAAATACAAAGTTCTTAACAATCTACCAGAGGTAATTTGGGATGGGCAAAGGGAAAATACTCACAGACAATATCTTGTTGCGAGTTCCATCAACTTGCATGAAATAGGCCTCTAGTAGCATCTCCATATCTTCAACATCGTTTTCGTCTCCAGCAACACTAGTAACAAAGCTAGCAGTGCTCAATTGGCGAGAATTTAGGTGAGACAAAAAAGGTGTAATAGCTAGAGCACTTTGTCTTCCAGCTGTTATTGAAGCTTCCCATTGTTGACTTTGGAGATACTTCCGAGTTAAATACAAATCAGCCATGTCGCCATCATCATCTAGAAGATGTTCCAGTTCATCCCTCACCTTTTCAAATGAATGGATTTAAATAAGTATCAAAGTATAAAGAGCTTTGCTGAAGAGTTTTCCTTAATAAACATATGAAAATACAGCCAAAATGTTAAAAAACAACAACCAACCAACTACATATGACACGAACAATCAAATGTTGTTTCTCTATGATGGCAACCACAAAACAACGAAATTTAAAAAAAAATTATGAGTAAATATGAAAATGCAGCTGAATTGTTCAAAAACAACAACCATCTACATATGACACGAACTATCAAAATGTTATTTTTCTATGATGGCAACCACATAACAACAAAATTTAAAAAAAATTATAAATAAACCAAGACAACATCACCAAACTTAACAAAGCACAAGGCATTGATATAAAACTACTTCTTTAATGTAGAAAGAAAAAAAATGAAACTATAATAATGTCCTTAAGTGCCAAAAATAGTCAATGGCACCATAGGTTATAGCATGTATACTTAAAGCAGTGTTTCACAGCGGACATGTTACCAGGGGTTTGGGGCATGTCCCCATCGCCTACATTTCCTAAAGTTCAAAGATGGGGGGGGAATGCATCGTGAACATCCCCAATCATATGGGACAGCTAGGGGACGTACTCCATCCATCTCCTGTCCAAAAGACTCGTCCAAGGGGCATGCAGAGGACATCCTAGGGACATCTCCTATTGAAGGAGATGCCACTACGTCCCCTGATCCCATGGGGAGCACCCAGGAGTCCCCCATAGGAGGTACAACCCCAAACAAAAATCAGAAAAAGAAAAAGAAAAAAGAAGTGTTTAATTTTTTCCCATTTTGGCATTGTTTGAATCAATATTTTTTTTCCTGATTGACTTCACCATAAGACAACTTATTTTCAAATCTAGCCATTGTTTAATAGCATTTTTGGCATGGCCTCCTCTTACTCTTTTGAAATTCTTTGTTTGGGGTTTTATCACTCTTGCTTCAATTTAGATCTTTTTTTAATCCAATTACAGTGTTTTAGAAGTCTTAAAAATAACATCATAGATTAGCTCACATTTGCAAATGAACCTTTTTACTTTCCCACTGAGATGCAACTACTTGAATTTCATCAAGGGATTCACCAAGATTCTAGAGATGATGTATGGATGTAGCATAATTGAATGTTGAATTGTGCTTATTTGTGTTTAATTATCAGTCATTAAAATATTATTACTATTGTTTTCTATATTTTTCTTCATTCAAAAGGGGTGGGGGAGAGAGGGTCCCTGTACCATGCAATCCCCTATGCCATACTCTTAAATTTTAACCTCTCTGTGGCCATCCCTGAAACTCACCCCCTCATCCCCAAACTCTGTGAAACATAGACATAAAGCAAGGGAGTATGCCAGGCCTCTCCAACCTAGTCTAAGTCTAAAGCTAAATGCAATTAGCATTGAATTTGAGAGCATTGTGCATGGCACTCGTTGCTCTCAGTTTGCTTTCAATGTAAAAAGGATACAGCATCATCCTCATAGTCCATATACTGTAGTAGGTTGCTTGTGAGCATCAATTTTTGTTATCAAATTCTATATATAAATGGAGAATCTAGAAGTAGTCAGCTGCACCCAAGCTCTTTAGGAGAACAACAGCAACTTTAGAATTATAAACAGCAATGGACTTTCTAGTCAAATGATTGCAATGGACTTAACGTGGCATGTAATGAGAAGTATCCATATGAATGAGTCTAAAGTAATTAGCTAATGAGAGATAAAGCAGAAAATACTGTTGAGAACAAGCAAACACCATTGATGGTTAGCAGCTTTCATACTACAGTAAGCATCCAATTTACAAAATCTTGTGTGCATGCCCTATCACAAAATTATGCATTGAAATTTCTGATATAACTAAGTGTCCATGCATAACACCCATGCAATGCTTGTGGGTTGTGTATTTAATTGGGTCCATACCTTGTACACCTAATAAAGGAAAGAGTTGTGTAACCAGTATGAAACATTTACTACCTACAACAAATAATCACCTCATTTGATAAAGTTTTTGTTTCCCAAGGTAATTAGACCAGTATGAAACATTTACTACCCGCTACACATAATCACCTCATCTGATCAAGTTTATGTTTCCAATACATCTCCTAATCGCCACCCTAGAATGAGCAATCTAGGATTCATGCAATGTAGGTATTGTAATAGAGAAAGATGTGACCTTTTGGTCATGCCTTAACACTTAATAGTAAATGCATTAATAATATTAATGTTATTAATATCATTAATGATAATCTTGCTTGCTACAAGGTCAAGATTATTTAACATTAGCATTCCCCTTAAGTATGATTTGGGGCAAGGAAAGAACATTATAATTATCCCCCCTTACAAACAACTTCCCTCATCCCAAGCAGAGTATGACATTTGACAAACTTGGCTTCTCTCTAGGATTTGGTGAAGATGTCTACAATCTGGTCCTCAGTGCAGCAATACTCCAGATAGATTATATAATCTGAAATCAACAGTGGAATATAATGTTGATGGACCTCGATATGTTTGGTTTTTGAGTGGTACACCAGGTCACAAGCAAGTTGGATGGTACTTGATTATCACATCAAAGTGAATTCGACTACTCTTGATGAAGTTCAAGCTCATCCAACAAAGTTTGAATCCACACTACCTCCTGTCCAGCTATGACAACGACCATGTATTCAGCCTCAATAAAGATAGAGAAATCATAGACAGCTTTTTACACGACCAAGCAATAGGACATGTGACAAGAAAATAGGCACAACTAGAAGTAGACTTTCACTCATCCTAAGCTCCAACCTAATCCGAGTCAGTGTATCAAACCAAAGTAGCCTTACCCTTAAAAGAGTACCACATACCAAACTAATAGCTACCCTTAACATATCAAAGGAATCTCTTTGCTTCCAACCAATGACTTTCCATTGGATCCTGCATGTTTCTGGAAACTAAATTGACAACAAAGGTAATATCCGGTCTGCTATGAGTTAAATGTAGTAAACTGCCTACAAGTTGCCAATACAGAGTGGCATCAACTTCAGAGAAGTACAATGACAAATTAATTTGACTCCAAATTGAAAACAGGTAGAACAAGGTTTGCAGTCTTCCACGTGAAACCTTTTCAGAAGATCAAGAGCATACTTAGGCTATGAGATGGAAACGCCATCATTAAGTTAAAAGATTTGAATCCCAAGAAAATAGTGCAAAAATCCAAAGTCAAACATTCCCAATATGTGCATGAGTTTCTTCTTTTATGTCAAAGAATCATGTCAACATGATGACCCATAAGAATCAAATCTTCTGCATATACGACAAGTATGAGGATTTCACCATTGACATGTTTACAGCGAGATTTGGATTTGAATGGCATCAATTGAAGCCATGGGCAAGAAAGAACTTATCAATATTTTCATACCAAGCTTTAGGAGCACGTTTTGACCCATACAAAGTCTTCAACTTACAAACAAGTTCTGAAGTGTTGGCATCAACAAAAATTGGGATTGCTGCATATAAATAACTTCACAAGGATCTCCATTTAGGAAGGTAGACTTTACATCCATCCAGTGTACTTCCCAATGAGAACTAGTAGCAAGCAATAGGATAACACGAATGGCATCCATCTTGACAATTGGAGTAAAGGTTTTTATATAGTCAATGCCTTATTTCTAAGAGAAACCTTATGCAACCAATCTAGCTTTGTGCTTTTCTATTGTACCATCTGAAGAAAACTTGGTTTTGTAGATCCATTTGCATCCCACAACATTCTTGTTTAGTAGAAGAGGTGCCAACTCCTAAGTACAATTTTTCATCAAAGAGTTGTATTCGCCTGCCATAGCATCCTCCCAATCTAGCTTGTCACAAGCTTCTTCCTAAGATTAGGGCTTGTGAGCAGACATGGCCCTCAACATAAGGGCCAAGTTAGTCTATTGTTTCTAAGCAAGAGCCTTTTTTACTAGAAAAATAACCAACATTAGGACTTGTTACTTTAAGAGTTTTCGTAGCACATTTGGGATAATGAGATTTACTATCAAAAGAAGACACAAGTGAACATGGAGCATCTCAAGAAGCCTCAACAATTTCTACTTCATGATCAGAATTCAAAGAATAATCTAAACTAGGCAACAATGGAACATTAGGAGGAGACACAATTGGAGAATCAAAAGGTTGAGGAGTAGGCAATCGTAAAGACGGGAACTTCTCTTCCAAGACAACTGTTGATTTTTCCTATAACTCAGTCACTGATGCCAATAATTACTAAACCCAGAAATTTAGTTTGCTGTTATAAATTTCAGAATTATGCAGTTAACCTACAGCTGAGTTATAAATCAGAAAAATGACAGCAGAAACATATACAGAACCAAGCATAAAAAACACATGGACACCATATGTACCCTGGAAACCCCAGTGTGGGGAAAACCAGCTAAGAGGGGATTTTATTAGGCTTCTTGAGAGAATATTACAGAAGCATAAAAACTGAAATTTATACAGAAATTTCTCAACAGTTTACCCTTCCTTCCTCACCAAAAATTCGCCTAGCTGATGGCTGTACGGCTTGTTGACCGCCTATTCAACTAGGGGGTTAACTCCATGTACCATGAAGATATGCATCAACGGATGCAAATAAGTCAAAGACTCTTTGGTTCTACAGGGCATTTTTTGCTCCAGCACACAGTTTTGTAAGCGGGATTACTGCACCCCTGCGTGGGTTAATATTGTAATAGGTCTACATGGGTCATAGTTAGGTCAGTTGCCTTAGGATTTCTTCATTAGGGGAGTTCCTTTCAATGAATGTTTTTTATCCTCAGGAGGTTGATTTGGCCTAACCAGCCTTATTAATCTCCCTTGAGTTTTTCACTCCCACTAGCAATAAATCCTCCAAAGTGGTGAAAGGCGTTCTAGTGAAGTCATTCTTAGGTAGCTAGTGTTTAGGAATGTTGTAAATGACCATGTAAGACAGCACGCCAAGTTTCGTAAATTTCCCTCGAGTCTAAGTAGGTTTTTTTTAAATTAATTAATTTTTCCTAAGGTTGGGAATTAAATTAATTAATTATGGATAATTAATGTAAAACTTAGGTCCCTGGGTTTTTGATAGGAGTATTTGTACTCAAAAGAAAGGTAATGAGACCCCCTACACCCTTGGACCAAGTTTCAACTCAGTCGGACAAGTTTTGTTAGGGTTTTGTCCACTTAGGAGTCTTAGTCAGTTAACAACAATTTTAATTGCTAACCCAGACATGGGAAAATGTCAAAAATTTGTAATAATTAGTCAAATAAGGTGAAGTAAAGTGATAATTAATGAGAGGGACCCCACCTAACCCTTCCTAACCCTTTCCTAACCTTACCTACCCTTTTTACCCACTCTTTAATATTTCCTACCTTGGGATTTGCACCCCCTTTGAGGGAATGTGTCCCCACTCCATGCTTTAAGTTGGTAATTCATTTAATAGTTAGTTATGGGCCCCTCCTCATGAGGTGCGCCCTTCCCATGCTTCCACATCACCATAAGAGTGTGTAACACACTCCGCACACACTCCACAAAACTCACGCCTTTCCCCTTTTGAGACTCACGCTTTCCTCTATATGACTTGCGCTTTTCCTCATGATTGAGTTGGAAAGTGTGTGTAACACACTCCGCACACACTCCACAAAACTCCTGCCTTTCCCCTTTTGAGACTCACGCTTTCCTCTTTATGACTTGCGCTTTTCCTCTTGATTGAGTTGGAAAAAGCTTGTTGGGAGATGGAAACATCTCATTCAAAGATGGAATAAAGGTGTGGGCCTTCCTCATAACCAATACGCCTCTCTCTAATGGACACATAACTCTCCACTCACCTCACATACCAAATTCGCCCCTACTCTAAAATCTCACGCCATCTCCTCTTGAGTTGTCCTTTGAGCCTGGATCTTGACATTTGTCAAAGATCCAAGAGGGGTCTCCTTAGCTTCTCAAGCTATAAAAGAAACCTCTCACTCCCTCACTCATCACCATTCTTCACAGTATTGTTATGCTACCAAATTCTCTCCATCTCCCTCTCTTTTTCTCTCATTATTATCATCTTGCTTCACTGGTTTTGGTTCTTGAAGAGCTTGTAGCAACATTGTTGCTACAACCTCTTCCCATTTGATAATACAGAAATAGCTTTGGAGGAACTGTGGCGTTCAAGATTTGTCTGGATGTGCCACTTATTTGTGAGCTGATATCATTTTTAAATCTTTGTGTTTTGATCAATAGTTGCTTAAGTAAATTAGTTTACTAGGCTAGGTGAGGCAATAGTGTAGTTGCCCATCTATATATTTTGTGCATGCTTATAATATAAACTATGTTGTATTATCTTTGCATGCAAGGTATTATCTGTTGTTCCATCTCACTTTTGGTTTAAATTTTGCAAATCATCTCTAAGGAGTTGTTGGGATAGGTTCAAGGACGAATCTACTATCATCTTCACTTTAACTTCACAAGCATTTTATATCCTTCTTCCTCATTCTTTCACTTTCAGATTTTGGTATCTAACGTGCTTAGATAAGTCATTTAATCAATATAAAATTCTGGTTTTTATATGCAAGAAGTTTATGTTGAAGAACAGGAATTTCATAATCATTTGTGAGTGTGTTGCAGCTCAAATCAGCAAGCAATAGCTTGCTGATTTTTGCAGATTATCGCCAGGACAAGAGGGCACGCTGCCCAATTTCATGCACAACACACCCTTACGGTCCTCCTTTCAAGAGTGGTAACAATTTCTTCCTCTTTTATTCTCTAAATCACTGTACGCAAACCCAAAGGAGTGTACCCAAGTGGCTTGCATTCTTTTCCTTTCAGTATTTACTTGGCAAGTTTAGTTAGATTTATTTTCTGTCTTTCCTTGCTTAGTTTAGCTAGATTAGTTGTGATCTCTACATGCATGCTCAATTTAAAATAATCTAAAGTAGATCTCATAACATATGCTAGCTTAGAGCCCATGGTGGCTTAGATTAGATCTTCATTTTCTGTTGCATGCAAGTTTTTGTTTCTCTAATCTTTATCTTACACATGCATGCACTTACTAGTTACATAATCTTTTAAGTAATCATCTTTTACCTTATGCAAGTTATGTTCATTGCTTTGTGTTTCACAATGCAGTAATTTCACTTAAATTTTTTAACTTGTAATCTTGTCTTTAAAGGCTTCAGCCTTCACAATCAGCACTTTCAGTTCTTAATACTCACATGCAATAACTCAACACTTAAGAACTTATTTTGCAATTTCATTGTTTAAGAGTTCACACTCATTTTCAGTACTTTGGCATTCTTGAGCAAGCTACAAGCACTCAAACACATTACACACTTAGCTCATAGGTCTAAAAATCAATTAATTAGACTTAATAGGACACCATTACCAACCATCTTCCCCATTTAAAACGGGGTCGGAGGAAGGCAACGGAAGGTGCTAGGCCGGGGACGGTCTCGGCGTGCAGCGTCTTTTCCAGGAGTACTCTGACCTTAGGACTGACCTATGAAGCGTGGGCCTCGTTGCCTAACTTCTTGAGCATCCAGCAATCACTTGGTAATCGGGGGAGGAAAGTTTTGGGTTGACACCTAGCTAGATTTAAAATTAATCTCACTTAATCACTTAACTCAATCTTCGGTCTACAACATTGGCATTTTAATTTCATACTTGCAAGCACACTAATCTCATTGTCTTTCTATCTACATGCAAGTTTACTTATCTGTTGTGGAATAATATCTAAGTGGTTATATCTTTGTCATCTGGAGTACTTTACATTTTCAAGCTTTTCATCTATCTTGTATTCTTGTTTTTGTGGTGTGATCCTTCAAGAAGTGTGCATCCATCTGGAGGCATTCTCTTGACTGGGTCTTGAGTGTTATGCATCTTTATGCCATTGATAAGCAATCCAATAGAATTCTATCTATTGTGAGCATGCTTGACTTGATGTGTTGATGGTCTTTTCATCTTGAATAGCTTTATTCCCTACACATTTCAAGCAACTTGTTAATATTGTATATCTTGTATCTAGTCTAGTGTAGCTTTGTATATCTGATATATTCTTTTGTATCTAGCTTCATTTATCTTGTTGTAACATCTGTAATTTGTAATTATCTTGTAACGAATATCCCCTTAACTTGGTTGACCCCTTGCCCAATCTTAGGCACTAGTCTTAGTTGTCCTAGGAAAAGGCCTGATTGTCATACATAACTGTTGCATCTTGCATTGTTTCTTAACATCATAGGCTAGATTCCCCCTGACCTTTTAACTTATTAAAAACCAACTCCTAGAACATTTAATTGTAAATCTCATCTAGTAACTAGGGTCTACCACCCTTGGCTTCCCTAGGAGTTAGCCTAGACGGAAGAGGTTCAAGTCAAAGTGACAGCGTGGACTTTGAACCTAGGCATTGTGCCTCCNCTTATAATATAAACTATGTTGTATTATCTTTGCATGCAAGGTATTATCTGTTGTTCCATCTCACTTTTGGTTTAAATTTTGCAAATCATCTCTAAGGAGTTGTTGGGATAGGTTCAAGGACGAATCTACTATCATCTTCACTTTAACTTCACAAGCATTTTATATCCTTCTTCCTCATTCTTTCACTTTCAGATTTTGGTATCTAACGTGCTTAGATAAGTCATTTAATCAATATAAAATTCTGGTTTTTATATGCAAGAAGTTTATGTTGAAGAACAGGAATTTCATAATCATTTGTGAGTGTGTTGCAGCTCAAATCAGCAAGCAATAGCTTGCTGATTTTTGCAGATTATCGCCAGGACAAGAGGGCACGCTGCCCAATTTCATGCACAACACACCCTTACGGTCCTCCTTTCAAGAGTGGTAACAATTTCTTCCTCTTTTATTCTCTAAATCACTGTACGCAAACCCAAAGGAGTGTACCCAAGTGGCTTGCATTCTTTTCCTTTCAGTATTTACTTGGCAAGTTTAGTTAGATTTATTTTCTGTCTTTCCTTTTAGTTTAGCTAGATTAGTTGTGATCTCTACATGCATGCTCAATTTAAAATAATCTAAAGTAGATCTCATAACATATGCTAGCTTAGAGCCCATGGTGGCTTAGATTAGATCTTCATTTTCTGTTGCATGCAAGTTTTTGTTTCTCTAATCTTTATCTTACACATGCATGCACTTACTAGTTACATAATCTTTTAAGTAATCATCTTTTACCTTATGCAAGTTATGTTCATTGCTTTGTGTTTCACAATGCAGTAATTTCACTTAAATTTTTTAACTTGTAATCTTGTCTTTAAAGGCTTCAGCCTTCACAATCAGCACTTTCAGTTCTTAATACTCACATGCAATAACTCAACACTTAAGAACTTATTTTGCAATTTCATTGTTTAAGAGTTCACACTCATTTTCAGTACTTTGGCATTCTTGAGCAAGCTACAAGCACTCAAACACATTACACACTTAGCTCATAGGTCTAAAAATCAATTAATTAGACTTAATAGGACACCATTACCAACCATCTTCCCCATTTAAAACGGGGTCGGAGGAAGGCAACGGAAGGTGCTAGGCCGGGGACGGTCTCGGCGTGCAGCGTCTTTTCCAGGAGTACTCTGACCTTAGGACTGACCTATGAAGCGTGGGCCTCGTTGCCTAACTTCTTGAGCATCCAGCAATCACTTGGTAATCGGGGGAGGAAAGTTTTGGGTTGACACCTAGCTAGATTTAAAATTAATCTCACTTAATCACTTAACTCAATCTTCGGTCTACAACATTGGCATTTTAATTTCATACTTGCAAGCACACTAATCTCATTGTCTTTCTATCTACATGCAAGTTTACTTATCTGTTGTGGAATAATATCTAAGTGGTTATATCTTTGTCATCTGGAGTACTTTACATTTTCAAGCTTTTCATCTATCTTGTATTCTTGTTTTTGTGGTGTGATCCTTCAAGAAGTGTGCATCCATCTGGAGGCATTCTCTTGACTGGGTCTTGAGTGTTATGCATCTTTATGCCATTGATAAGCAATCCAATAGAATTCTATCTATTGTGAGCATGCTTGACTTGATGTGTTGATGGTCTTTTCATCTTGAATAGCTTTATTCCCTACACATTTCAAGCAACTTGTTAATATTGTATATCTTGTATCTAGTCTAGTGTAGCTTTGTATATCTGATATATTCTTTTGTATCTAGCTTCATTTATCTTGTTGTAACATCTGTAATTTGTAATTATCTTGTAACGAATATCCCCTTAACTTGGTTGACCCCTTGCCCAATCTTAGGCACTAGTCTTAGTTGTCCTAGGAAAAGGCCTGATTGTCATACATAACTGTTGCATCTTGCATTGTTTCTTAACATCATAGGCTAGATTCCCCCTGACCTTTTAACTTATTAAAAACCAACTCCTAGAACATTTAATTGTAAATCTCATCTAGTAACTAGGGTCTACCACCCTTGGCTTCCCTAGGAGTTAGCCTAGACGGAAGAGGTTCAAGTCAAAGTGACAGCGTGGACTTTGAACCTAGGCATTGTGCCTCCNTGTTGCTGCTAGGTGAATTCAGCCATGATTCGGCTTCTTTTCCTCTGCACAAGACGCCCTCGAATCGGCTTGCTAGAAGCTACTGAAGTTGGCCTAAGTTCGACCTCTCTTACTGCTCTGTATGGCCCTGCTACGGCCTCCACAGTCTACTGAAAGTTGGCCCAGAACTCGCCCTTCTCAAGCTGTTGAACCTCCCCTTCTCTCTCAGCCAAGCACCCCTCTTACTCTCACTTGCTCAACCTCACAAATGAGAATGATGTCCTTCTCACCCTCAGCCCCTCTCTTTATCCTCCCATCAACCACCTTTCTTGCTTTAAATTGTGTGCCAATTCAGCCTCCAAGGCTTCGAGGAGGTGTGCCCCCCTTGATTGGGCCCCACACTCCACTAACAAAGCTCATGAGGTAAACCCCACTTGACTTGGGACCCACAATCCACTCAAAGACAAAAATTTGTTGATTACCTAAGTTGGACTTAGGCTGAGATAAATAAGGTTGATCTAGGCCTTTTAATGTGTCCATCTACTAGCCTAGGACACATAGGCATGGTTGAGACACCAACCGAGCTAAAAAACTAACACTCCCTCTTAGCAAGGGAGGTGTGTCTCCACCCAGATCAATCTTTTATCCAATCAAATATGTTGTTGCTTTAGTTGCTCCCTCTAAACTGGAAGACATCCCTGCTACCTCCACTGCACTCTGATCTGATCTCCTGCTCTGCTCATCCATCAGTGTCAGATCATACCAGCTGACAGCCTTGGATGAAGTTACTCGTCCACTAAACTCAGCCACTTATATGGATCTATGATCCAAGATCCCCTCGGATCCCACTAAAGGTTGTCCCAGCACCCTGTACAACATACCCTCCTTGATGTCAAACCTCATTGTTGCATCCTAGGTACCTACTCCCTCTGAACGTAGGAGTACTTGTCCATCCATGAACATAATTGTATACCCCATAAAATCCAGAGCTGACACAAAGAGCAAATTGACCCTCAGCTTCAATACATACGTCACCTCATCCACCTCCAGAGAACCACCTGACTCTAGTTGGAATCTGACGCATCCAACCCCCTTCACTGCATGCATGGTGCCAACCCCACTACCCACATGCGAGTTTGAGCCCGTCTCTGAAACACTAAGGAACACCGACCTCATTCCCGTCATATGGCGAGATGACCCGTTGTTCATGAACCATGCCTCACAGTCCTCCAACTCTGCAAATCTGTTGATGCTCGAAAGAGAGGCAACCAAAGAAAATTCATCCTCAAATTTCTCTGTACACTCATCTATCTCAGTAGATGATGAGGCTGCCATTTTTGCCTCCTCCTTCTTCTTCTTCTTCTTCTTGGGACACTAGCTGACATAGTGGCCAGTCTTTGCATCTCACTTTGCTCATGTCTCTGGAACCTCCCGCTCCACTTCCCTTCTTCGCATGAAGAGCCACATTCTCCTCCTCTTCACTCTTTGGTTGGCTAGCCTGAGCAGCATCAAGTTTCAGCTCCTCCTAGATAAACTCATCCCATAATCTCTCCCAATCAAGGAGTTTCTCCCAAGCCACTACTCCACGGACAAATACTTCCCACTGCTTGGTGAAGCCATTCAAGGTTGTCCTCACCAACTCAGTCTTGTCCATTGTCTCTCCCACATCCGCCAAATCATCTATGATATGACTGAACTTTGTGAGGTAAGTGACCACTGACTCTCCGTTGGCCATCTTTGTGCTTCTCAGCTTCTCTCTCAGCAGCATCTTCCTACTCTGGTTATTAGACTGGTACAACTTCACTAGGGCATCCCACATTTCCTTGGTTGTCTTCTTGCCAGATAGATGTGGGATAATGTGGTCTTTAACTCCATCCACAATAATCCTCCTCGTCTTTACATCCTTCTTGAGGTGGGCTACTAGTTGTGTTGGANTGTTGCTGCTAGGTGAATTCAGCCATGATTCGGCTTCTTTTCCTCTGCACAAGACGCCCTCGAATCGGCTTGCTAGAAGCTACTGAAGTTGGCCTAAGTTCGACCTCTCTTACTGCTCTGTATGGCCCTGCTACGGCCTCCACAGTCTACTGAAAGTTGGCCCAGAACTCGCCCTTCTCAAGCTGTTGAACCTCCCCTTCTCTCTCAGCCAAGCACCCCTCTTACTCTCACTTGCTCAACCTCACAAATGAGAATGATGTCCTTCTCACCCTCAGCCCCTCTCTTTATCCTCCCATCAACCACCTTTCTTGCTTTAAATTGTGTGCCAATTCAGCCTCCAAGGCTTCGAGGAGGTGTGCCCCCCTTGATTGGGCCCCACACTCCACTAACAAAGCTCATGAGGTAAACCCCACTTGACTTGGGACCCACAATCCACTCAAAGACAAAAATTTGTTGATTACCTAAGTTGGACTTAGGCTGAGATAAATAAGGTTGATCTAGGCCTTTTAATGTGTCCATCTACTAGCCTAGGACACATAGGCATGGTTGAGACACCAACCGAGCTAAAAAACTAACACTCCCTCTTAGCAAGGGAGGTGTGTCTCCACCCAGATCAATCTTTGATCCAATCAAATATGTTGTTGCTTTAGTTGCTCCCTCTAAACTGGAAGACATCCCTGCTACCTCCACTGCACTCTGATCTGATCTCTTGCTCTGCTCATCCATCAGTGTCAGATCATACCAGCTGACAGCCTTGGATGAAGTTACTCGTCCACTAGACTCAGCCACTTATATGGATCTATGATCCAAGATCCCCTCGGATCCCACTAAAGGTTGTCCCAGCACCCTGTACAACATACCCTCCTTGATGTCAAACCTCATTGTTGAATCCTGGGTACCTACTCCCTCTGAACGTAGGAGTACTTGTCCATCCATGAACATAATTGTATACCCCATAAAATCCAGAGCTGACACAGAGAGCAAATTGACCCTCAGCTTCAATACATACGTCACCTCATCCACCTCCAGAGAACCACCTGACTCTAGTTGGAATCTGACGCATCCAACCCCCTTCACTGCATGCATGGTGCCAACCCCACTACCCACATGCGAGTTTGAGCCCGTCTCTGAAACACTAAGGAACACCGACCTCATTCCCGTCATATGGCGAGATGACCCGTTGTTCATGAACCATGCCTCACAGTCCTCCAACTCTGCAAATCTGTTGATGCTCGAAAGAGAGGCAACCAAAGAAAATTCATCCTCAAATTTCTCTGTACACTCATCTATCTCAGTAGATGATGAGGCTGCCATTTTTGCCTCCTCCTTCTTCTTCTTCTTCTTCTTGGGACACTAGCTGACATAGTGGCCAGTCTTTGCATCTCACTTTGCTCATGTCTCTGGAACCTCCCGCTCCACTTCCCTTCTTCGCATGAAGAGCCACATTCTCCTCCTCTTCACTCTTTGGTTGGCTAGCCTGAGCAGCATCAAGTTTCAGCTCCTCCTAGATAAACTCATCCCATAATCTCTCCCAATCAAGGAGTTTCTCCCAAGCCACTACTCCACGGACAAATACTTCCCACTGCTTGGTGAAGCCATTCAAGGTTGTCCTCACCAACTCAGTCTTGTCCATTGTCTCTCCCACATCCGCCAAATCATCTATGATATGACTGAACTTTGTGAGGTAAGTGACCACTGACTCTCCGTTGGCCATCTTTGTGCTTCTCAGCTTCTCTCTCAGCAGCATCTTCCTACTCTGGTTATTAGACTGGTACAACTTCACTAGGGCATCCCACATTTCCTTGGTTGTCTTCTTGCCAGATAGATGTGGGATAATGTGGTCTTTAACTCCATCCACAATAATCCTCCTCGTCTTTACATCCTTCTTGAGGTGGGCTACTAGTTGTGTTGGA
>JZKD02S0604500.1:4844-15456 GCA_000966675.3 Picea glauca | reverse complement strand
AAGATTATTATGGATGAGCTAGGTTTTTCTTGTACAAATGAAAACACCAGAAGCATGCACTCCTATAATAGTCTACAAAAGACAACCATAGGCGAGATTAAGGATGTGACCTTGGTTTTATGCGCCCACCCTTAGATAAGGACAACCCTCAACATTCAAGTGATTGATATGCCTATAAGCAATTACTCAATTATATTGGGGAGAGATTGGAAAGACTTAACAGGTGGATACCTCTCGCTCGATGGGACACATTTATCCATTCCTCGGAATGGTAAGAATATTATAGTCCTTAGAGAGGGAATAATTTCACCCTACATAGAGAGTGTTATGCAATCTAGCATAAACTATATCAAAGAAGATCTAGGAGTGTATTCCATCTTTGCTGAGGAAGATAATATTCCTTTGGAAATAATTGATTTATATGATGATTTATGGGATATGCACTTTGATGGTTCACACTCTAAAGAAGGTAATGGTGTTGGTATTATCTTGGTTTCTCCTACAGGAAAATTTCATAATATGTCATACAGGTTGGAGTTTTCTTGTACAAACAATGCCACTGATTTCGAAGCTTTATTATTGGGCATTGAGAACGCCCTTAATATTGGTTGTGGTCACCTTTCAGTTTTCAAAAATTTTGAGCTTGTTGTGAACTTGATACGTAAGACATGCTCTCCTAGCGACAAGAGGATGGAATGATACTCCCAAACTATTTGGGCACTTGTCTCGAATCTTCTATCTTTCAACATCACTCATGTTAAGAAGGAGTTGAATTCAATGGCTGATCGGTTAGCTATCTTTGCAGCCTCTCCTAACCAACAACTCTTGCCTCATAGGCCCAATTGTTCCTTTCAATCTCTAATTCGTCCATAAATCCCTGAAAATGAAGGATCTCAGAAGGCCATCCCTAATGTTGAGAGCATTGGTGCCGTCATTCAAAATGAACCTCTTAAGCACAAGGATATTATATCCACAGAAAATGATGAGATTCCCGAGGGCTTGACTCCTCTTGAGAGTTCGTTTTCATTGATTGTTGTAAGCCAAAAAGAAAAACAAAAGGAAGAGGAGTTACAAAAAAGGGTGGTTGAAACCATCCTCTTGAACATTAGGACACCCGAGTCTTCAATGGATGTTAAAATAAATGTCCAATGTTCTGTTAGAAAAGAGATGGGGCTCACTAGGATACTTGGTGAATCTCAAAAGGTTTTTTCTTGGTATTATGAGGATCTTCGTGGTTTTGATCCTAGTCTTGTTCAACATATTATGAAACTAGTTGGGCAAAAACAAGAACTTGTTAAGTCTGCACGGAAAATACCCTTTCTAAGGTAGTTGAGGGATTTCTTAAGGGCTGGAATGTTTTTTTTAGTCCACCCTGAGTGTGTTTCAAATTGGGAACCGTCCTCGAGGACCACTGATAATATTAGAATCTGTATTAGTCTTCGAACCTTCATGCAAGCGATTATGAGAAATCCCTTTCCCCCTCTCAAGGTGGGAATATTTTTGCAACAGGTTGTAGAGCCTTAGTTAATGCCCTTACTTCACAGTCTGTTGGGTTACAAGAGAATCAAAGTAAAAGGGGAAAATGTTCACAAAACCACTTTTCTTACTAATTGTGATACTATGCCTTACAAATGCCCACCCTCTGGCTTACGTGATGCAGGTACCACCTTTAAAATGCCTATACACACAGATTTCAATGAATTGGTCAGTCTCCATGATTATATTGATGATTTAAGCATGTGCGTCAAGGGGATGATAATTACATTAGAGTTCCAAGTGTTGGGTCCTTTCCAGATCACTTTTGTCTTGGACACTAACTCATACATTTTAAAGGAATTACAGAGACAATTTTTTTCCTACAACACTAACAATCCTCACTTGAAGTATTGCGAGGGACCAACATGAAAGGTTCTAATGCTGATTGGATTTTCTATATACTAGTAGCCTATATATGCTTTCAATTTTGTGCTTCTTTTCTGTGCTTACAGTACCTTGATTTCTGCCTTCTAAGTTAAGTTTTCTTTCCTTGTTGTTTTCAATTGAGTCTTTTACGACTGCTGTTTTAATTTCTGCATTATTACTTCTGTTTTGATTTTTGTCCTTACCATCTTTTAGTGTTTGGTCAAGATGGGATGTTGGATCAATTCTGCCACGGTGACACTCCTGCAAAGCATTGTTAGCTGATAACAATCAAGCTTACACAACTGTTATGATGTCTCCTTTGAAGGGCCCTTGAAATTGTTACAGATTTCCACTGTTGTCTATAAAGAATTGGTTATTTCCTGCTTCTTCTTGCCATTTATTCACCCATTGAGATCTTGAGAGCAATTATATAAGTTTTCCTCCTTGAAATTTAAGAGCGTATTCCAGTTGAATGATTATGCATATAGTGGTAAAAACCCCTCATACTTAACACTTTTCATCAATTATTCCCAAATTCTCGGTCATCTTTCCATTAAATCCACTCACTTCCCCCTGTTGCATAATTATTATAGTTACGTCTTCTAAAATTACCGTTCTTGGTTTGTGAAACCATGAGTTCTGAGTTCTAAATCTGTTGAAAACAAATTTTCCCGTGGAGTCCCCAGTTTGTTGACGACTAAAATTGTCAACGAAGTTTTGCCCACAAAGTGTTGCTAAAGCTTATTATTATAAAAAAAAAACTAGATAATACTGGTAGGTGGGACCCCCTTGAACTATTGGAGATCAGATCTGTTCATTTTTTACGTTGCGATGATGTGTGGCACAAATTACACGGTTGATGAAATATTGTTGTTATTGGTTATGATTTGAGCTTATGAAGTGTTGATTCCTTATGTTACTACAACCTGTGCTATTCATTAATATCATTGCTATCCATTCTTCTCGCACCTGCACAACAAACATGTTAGTGAAATTACATGAAGGGAAGTTTTGAAAAAGGTAAAATACTATAACGAATGCAAAGAAAAGGGACCTATTTCTGCAATACTACATGCGAACAATTTGAAGGAAATGAGAAACAATTGCAAGGGGAAGATTTTAAGGCTATCATAAACTATACCACATGCATGAAAAGACTTGACGATTATTGTTAAACCCTAGCTAGCAAGTAAATGGATATGAAATTTTGATTGAGTTATATGGTTTATACACATATGGTATGAAATGTTGGTGGCGCATTTGGCAGGGTAATGGTGCTATTGGTTATGCGAATGGTTGAATTATATGGGACTTGAATCATGTTATGACATAAGTTGTGCTATTGGTTTTTAATGTGGTGATGGTCTCAATACATGGGTTGATTGATAGTGTTAATGGAGAACTCGTTGGCATGTAATGATGAATTAATGCATTGTGGGTGGAGGCGATGTGCATTTACTGCATGTCACCTTTACTCCTCCTATTAGCCACCACCCTAGTCAGGCTATTGTTCAATATTGCTGCTGTGGTTATGCTCCAAATTCTTAACAAAGAGGAACCACTTGGCCAACTCTCGTTTTAAGGAATTCGATTATAGGTATGTTCTTTTTTTGGCCATTCATGACTCTGCTCTGGTTATGAAATGATTATTGGCTTAGGTGTATTGGTTTGTGCTTTCCTAAGTGTTGCAACTGTGTGAAATTGCGTTCTTGAATTGGATGGTTCTTCCTGCAATGATATTGAATTTGTAGAAGTTATTGATCATCCCGAGTGGTAGCTCTCTGTTATTATTGTTGGTTTAAGTGAAGGGTTTTTGTTTGGTCTTGAGTGGATAGCTACCTTCACACATTGTCACTAAATCCAGTCTTTGGATTTTTGGGTTTAATGGTTAAGGGCATCCTACATCACTATTTTTTGTTCACTTCGGCATTGGTTGGTTTCACTACTAAGGGTCATGAAGTGGGTTTTCCTGTTCTTACTCTGCCCTGTCTTCACATCTGTGTTGTGATTGTTTGACCGAAGAGCACGAGGTTTATACCCTGTGTGCGTTAAATAACATTGCTTGGATGAACTAGAGCCCCAATTTTCGGTTATGGACCCCTGTCATGGATTTGTACCCATCCACGAATGAGTTGTGGTTCTTCTTGTGTATGCACCGTGGCCTCAGAGTTTTTCACTATTACAAGGAATGGTTCCACTATCCCTTTGTTGTCTACAAAACAAACCTTAGCCCTCTAGTATGAACATTGATGAGGAAGACCGACCTAGCCTATTTAGTTCACGAATTGGTTATTGTTGGATGATTGTATAATTGTCAACTATTTTGAGCATAGGCTCGTCCATTTGGTCGTGTGAAAGTCGTGTTGGTTGGTATATAGTCACTGGCTCTGTTATAACAATTGGTAAACCCAACGTTACCAATTCTACTTTCAAAGTATACAGTCACCCTCCTTATGTTAATAACTCAATATTGTTTAAAGAAGAAGGCCTCTGCCCCGATTCGAATTGATGCGTGGGTATGCGTTGTTGTCACAATTTGTTAGGTCAATTGATTTTATGACAGTGAGGAATTGGTTGGTTGGTACATAGTCACTGGTATTTTTTTTGCACTAAGGATTGTTTGGATGTCTAGCTGACATTGGTTAAAAATGACTGATGTTGCTCACACATGTCGCGTTGTGTGTATGGTATTTTTCACAATGAAATAATGGTCATGGTAACTATGGTTTTATTTTGGGGCCAAATGATTATTGGATCGAAAGACTGTAGAAACTATATCCACTGTATCCTTATGATTGTTTGATTGTATAAGCCCAAGTTTGCACAACATAGTTGATCGCAGTTGGAATAAATCAAAGTAATACTGTGTTAGATTGATTGAGTTATTGTTGTGACTGTGTGTTTGGAGATGTTGCATTGTGGTGTTTTGGTGGTTGCGCACTGTGGGCAGTGTGGGTTTCATAGGTTTTTAAGCATGTTTATGTGTTGCAATTGATCAT
Source organism: Picea glauca (assembly GCA_000966675.3). Taxonomy (NCBI): domain Eukaryota; kingdom Viridiplantae; phylum Streptophyta; class Pinopsida; order Pinales; family Pinaceae; genus Picea; species Picea glauca. The sequence continues at coordinate 10,555 of JZKD02S0604500.1, read as the reverse complement.
TTGTTAAGAAGGGTATGTTGTCGATACCTCGTCGTGTTGGATGGATGGCCTAGTTTTTAAGTCACATTGAATTGTTTTTTTTACAGTGGAATAATTACATTGCCTGGGCGAATTACCCTATGCATAGCTTGTGTCTAAATGGGTTGTTGGTTATATGTTTAAATATCAATTTGGTTGTTGCAATTTGATCTTGATTATTTGGGTTACTACTTATATATGTTAATGAATATCATTGCATTTAAATGATAGGCCTGATTGCAGTGATAATGAATTCATTGTTAATTTGGAAATATGACTTTTGAGTGTTATTGTGGATTGAAGAAATGCATGGGCAGTGGTCGATTTTGATGGTTAACAGAGTGGAATGGTTACTGTTATAAGATGCAAAGTATATAAATGAAAGGAACATAATTCCTTTATAGAATGCATACTGTCTTGTGATGGCACTGTATTGGATATTTGGTTATGGATAGTGAACTAGTTAAGTACACAATAATTATTATTTGGTCACAATGATTGTTGGCTGGTGCATCTATTTTGTTGCAAAATGTTTTATAGAGCACATAATTAATTTCATGAACAATAATCATTCTTCTTCCCTTCCATTATTTCATTTTCCGCTAATTACAAAACCCGTCACCTCCCATATTCATTTTTTCACTCCCAGTTCTGATATTGATTACAATCAAGATAATTTCGGTGTTAAAACAATTGAAAGTGGAAATGTCTTGTGTGGACTACAATGATGTTTTATTGGTTTTCTTTGTAGTTGGTTGTTGTTGTTGTTTGAGCAATAACCATATCCCCCCCGCATTGTATCATGTTTAGCTCAATAAAAACCCCTGACATATCCCAAAACCCTTTTCACCCCCTGCATATTGATTAACAGTAAAATAATTTGTATGGATTGGATTGCATGAGTCTGATACATTGCTGAGCCAAATCTATTTCATATTTTTTAAGAGTTGTCATGTATGGTTATTTAAAAGAATATTTGCTAATCAATCACACGTGCAAGATGAGTTTTTTCAGTCGAGGTAGCCATGGCCATGAAAATAGAGGTAGAGGTAATTGGAACCGAGGCCCAAGAAGGCCCAGGTTCTCCATACATTTTGACGTTGATTCACAAGAGCTTGGCCAATTGTTTCATGCTAGATTCTTCAATTGGATTGGGCAGGGAATAGTTCAACCTAGGCCTGAAAGGCCTCCTTTCCAAGCCCTCGATATCCCCATACCGCCTCATGTCTCATTACAACCCGAGGTCTCAGAAAATGATGGATGACAGGAGATTGTCCAGCCGACAGTTTCCCAACATTGTGGCTGGCCCAACTTGTCCTTGCCTGCTCCTCCACCTATTAACCCCATTGTCCAAGATGCCCATGACCAATCGCCAATGCAATCCTCCCATGCTTGCAAGAGATTGAAAATTGAGGCCCACCATGCCCTGGATAAAGGAAAAGCCACTGCTGCCCCTTCCTCACCATCCAATGGCTCTGACAAATCTGTGTCTTCCCGAATGCATTTGAGGGATGATTGTTCCCACGTGATCAACAAGATTAGGCCTAAAGGCTTTGCACAACCAAAGGAAAATTTAGGAAAATCAAGAGGTGACAACAACAACCAAGGAAGGGTTGCATCACAGATCGAGAAATATGGCTTTTGAGTTTTTATTTTATCTATTGTTTAATGACAATTGACTTCAAGGATCTTTGGACAACATGTTTTATTTTGGATATATGAGTATTATTTTTGAAATAATTTCAATTTCATGAGCTAAAATTGCCCAAAATGAATATGATTGATGGGAGACACAAGGAGGTGTGTTTTTCTTAACTAATGGTTATGTTATGATTGTTATGATTGTTATGAACTAAAGGGAGTCACAAGGGGTCCCACATACTAGTTATTATTTANAGGTAGAGGTAATTGGAACCGAGGCCCAAGAAGGCCCAGGTTCTCCATACATTTTGACGTTGATTCACAAGAGCTTGGCCAATTGTTTCATGCCAGATTCTTCAATTGGATTGGGCAGGGAATAGTCTAACCTAGGCCTGAAAGGCCTCCTTTCCAAGCCCCTGATATCCCCATACCTCCTCATGTTTCATTACAACCCGAGGTCTCAGAAAATGATGGATGACAGGAGATTGTCCAGCCGACAGTTTCCCAACATTGTGGCTGGCCCAACTTGTCCTTGCATGCTCCTCCACCTATTAACCCCATTGTCCAAGATGCCCATGACCAATCGCCAGTGCAATCCTCCCATGCTTGCAAGAGATTGAAAATTGAGGCCCACCATGCCCTGGATAAAGGAAAAGCCACTGCTGCCCCTTCCTCACCATCCATTGGCTCTGACAAATCTGTGTCTTCCCGAATGCATTTGAGGGATGATTGTTCCCACGTGATCAACAAGATTAGGCCTAAAGGCTTTGCACAACCAAAGGAAAATTTAGGAAAATCAAGAGGTGACAACAACAACCAAGGAAGGGTTGCATCACAGATCGAGAAATATGGCTTTTGAGTTTTTATTTTATCTATTGTTTAATGACAATTGACTTCAAGGATCTTTGGACAACATGTTTTATTTTGGATATATGAGTATTATTTTTGAAATAATTTCAATTTCATGAGCTAAAATTGCCCAAAATGAATATGATTGATGGGAGACACAAGGAGGTGTGTTTTTCTTAACTAATGGTTATGTTATGATTGTTATGATTGTTATGAACTAAAGGGAGTCACAAGGGGTCCCACATACTAGTTATTATTTATTTATGACCCTTATTATAATTATTACTCTTCCCCCTAACTAAAGTTAGTTGAGTCTTTTAATTAACTTAACTAATGAGTCGGTTCAACTACTTCAACCAATTCTAATTTGTTAAAAGCAAAAGGAAAGGGAGAAACAAGAGGATGATAGAAGTAAAAGCATACTAAGGTTTTCTCTTTGAGTTTATGTTGAGATAGTTCAGTTTTAATTCATTCATATATTCATCACACGCCTAATTATCTTTTATGATAGCAAGTTCTTATTGTAGACAACAATATTGAGTGCTGAATCAAATCGTCCAGACACTTGTTTTTCAGAGGTGTTGATCTATCTTTGATAGACTGTGTAGACTTGTCTGTTTGTGAATTAGTTTTCATGACTGATAAAGGCTATTATGCAGATTCAAGTGGGAAACAATCTGTGGCAAGCTGATCCATCTTTTAGAGTTCAATTTTGGTTTTCTGTCAGAGGTCCTTTTGTATGTTCCATCGAGGATGTCTAAGTTTGACTTTGGTCCAAGATTTCTGTATAAGATTTTGTAAAGAAAATGACTCTTTGGTGAATTGGAATGAAATAAAGGATTGATTTATGTCTCATTTGTCTTGATTATCATCTTGGTGTCTTTACTTCTGTTCTTACATTTATTTCAACAATTGTTATATTCAGAAAATTACATAAAAAGTGAATTTCCAACAAGCTTTTTGTTGATAAAAGACTAGCCTAAGCACTCGTAATTAATACTTGAGAGTTAGGATGTTATTTTTGTTGGCTATAAACATAGGGTGATATTATCGTCTACTTTGATTTATCCAAGTAAAGTATGAAAATGCTTGAGTAATATCATTTCATATCTTTTCCTCAACAGTGTGGAAGGTCACCAAAGGATCATTGGTGATAGCAAAAGGAGAGAAGGTAGGTACATTGTATTTATGTACTAGTAATACTGAATCTTCTATCTCTTTAGATTCTACAGGAGTGGATACAACACTATGGAATCATAGGATTGGACACATGAGTGAGAAGGGGATGCATATACTTCACAAAATAATTTTTTTTCCAAATCTAAAACAAATTGATTTGGATTTCTGTGAGCATTGTGTTTATGGAAAACAAAAGAGAGTCATATTTCTCAGAGTCAGAAAAGAAAAGAAGATTGAAAGGTTAGAGATTGTGCATACATATGTATGGGGACTAGATCATGTATCATCTCTTGGCGGCATCTCGTTATTATGTTACTTTTATTGATGACACAACTAGAAAAACTTGGGTTTATTGCATTTGACAAAAATATGATGTTTTTGATACTTTTAAGAAATTGAAATCTTTGGTTGAGAATGAGACATGAAAAAAGGTCGAAGTGTCTTAGATCAGATAATGGAGGTGAATATTGCACCAAGGAGTTTGATGATTACTGCTCATACCATGGGATTCGTAGAGAGAATACAGTTCCAGGAACACCACAAGAAAATGGTGTGTCAAAAAGGATGAACAGGACAATCATGGAGCATGCAAGGAGTATGAGATTGCATGCTAGTCTGCCCTTAATGTTCCTGGAAGATGCCGTAGATACTATTTTTTACATAATAAACATAGGACCTTCAATATATTTTGATGGTGGAATTTCAGAGGAGTCATGGACAGGTAAAAAGGTAAACTATTCTTTTTTGAAGACTTTCGGTTGTGAAACATTTGTCCATATTGATAAAGAAAATAGAATAAAGCTTGAGGCAAAATCCAATAAGTGTACCTTTATTGGATACGATGTTAAAGATTTTGGTTATCGCTTATGAGATTATGAAAATCACAAAATCATTAGGAGTAGAAACATTAAAACTAGAATACACAGTGATTGATGAGATCACTAAAAAAGAAATTCCAAAGGAACCAGAAAATCAAAATGTACAACAACAAGAGAAATAGGTACCTCAAACTCCTACAAGTGTTTTTAAAAGATCTACCAGGTTAAGTATACCCCCTAAATGATGCTCTTATTCATTGTATTATTTATTGTTGACTGATTTTGGTGAACCAGAATGTTATGAAGAGGCAATGTAGGTAGACACCAAAAAGAAGTGGGAGAAAGGAATGAAAGAGGAAATGGATTCCTTGGTAAATAACCAGAATTGAGATTTGGTTCAATTTCCTGCAAGAAAAAGAGAATTACAAAATAAATGGGTTTACAAGTTGAAGGAAGAAGATGAAGGAAAAAAGTGGTACGAGGCTAGACTTGTTATAAAGGGGTTTGCACAAAAGAAAGGTATATATTTTGATGAAATATTTTCTCCTGTTGTTAAAATGACTTCAATTAGGACTATTTTAAGTCTTGTGGCAGCAAAAGATTTACATCTTGAACAATTAGATGTAAAAACAACTTTCTCCATGGGGATTTGGAGGAAGAGATTTATATGCAGCAACCACATGGGCATGAGGTCAAATTGAAAGATAATTTGGTATGCATATTTAAGAAGAGCTTGTATGGCCTAAAGCAAGCTCCCAGGCAGTGGTATTTGAAGTTTGACAGGTTTATGACAGAACAAGGTTATAGTAGATGTCATTCTAATCAGTATGTTTATTTTAAAAGGCTAGAAAATGGAAGCTATATTACTTGCTATTATATGTATATGACATTCTTGTTGGATGGTCTAATATGCAAGATATAAATGTGCTCAAGAAGAAATTATTTAATTCATTTGCAATGAAGGATTTGGGTGCTGCAAAGAAAAGCCTTGGTATGAGAATAACAGGAGACAAGAAAAATCACAAATTGACATTGTCTCAGGGTGAGTAGATAGAGAAGGTGTTGGAGAGATTTAGAATGCAGAATGCAAAACTAATTAGTAGACCTTTGGTCAACCATTTCAAATTAACTAAGGAAATGTGTCCCAAGACATAGGAGGAGATAAAATACATGTCCAAGGTTCCTTATTCATCAACAATTGGCAGC
>JZKD02S0604478.1:0-15944 GCA_000966675.3 Picea glauca | reverse complement strand
TTTAAGCTCATATAACATACATTTTCAACTACTTCAGCTACTAACGACGGTTTCCACATCCATACGATGGCCCTTATCTTAGGGTTTAACAGATACACAAAATGTTCTTCCTGTTGTTGATTGATATCCATGTACGAGAAATATTTTACTAACTCCATGAACCTGATATTGTACTCTTCCACGGTTCTGTTTCCCTGAACTAGAGCATGAAATGCTCCTACTTGTTGTTCCTCGTAGTACACATGAAAATATTTCATTTGGAACCTTTCTTCAAAAATCTCCCATGAGAGGGTGTTTGGGGTAAGGTGCAATTGCCTCTCCAAGTTACCCCACCAGTTCAAGGCATTGTCCCTCAACTGAAAGATCACTATTTTCACCTTTTATGTGGAATCATAGTCTTTTAAGGAGAAACATCGTGTCATTCCTTCCAACCATGCCTCAACACATTCACTTGAACGACCCCCAACAAACTCTGGGAGTTTGATTTTCTGTAGTTCTCTTGTGATGTCCCTTGGTGGAGGCCCTCCCTCTGAGTCCCTCATTGCTTCATGGTTACCCACTCCAGATGGTGGGGGTTCCACTTTGACATCAGTTGACTGGCATCCCTTTAATGTCTCATTAATATCCTTTAAAGAATGCAAAATGAGAGCTAATCCAGGTGATGGTTGTGGAAACCCTGACATTGGTGGTCCTTGAACGATGCCCCTCAGCCTCGATTTCCCCGAGTCCTAACCATATTGAATAACAAAATCTACATCAAACTAAATGCTTATCAGGGAAGAGTTTAAGGCATTCCACATTCGCTCAACTTATACTTGCAAACATAGGGTTAGGCGTAAGTTTTTTTTTTAACTTTTCTATAATCAAACATTAATCTCTTTAGGGTAAGTGGCTAAAGTTCAGGGTTGAAAGCCTCTAAGCTTGGTAACTTGTTCGGGTAAGTTTCTAGCTCCCTTGCCTCGCCAACTATGTTAGCACTGCGAGGTACCTACCAATTACCATTACTTATCTCCTTAAGTCCTTAGAAACTTGGAAACTAAGTACAATGTTTTAAACACAATGTAAAATAATTATTAAACCCCCAAAACAGACCCATTTGATTGACATGTTGTGCGCAGTTTGAGCCCCTTCTGAGCTCTATTGGTGATCTTTGGTACTTGGTCTCGGTGACTTGTGCGATTACTAAGGTTTTTGGTAGTATGTGATGTCAATGACTTTGAGTGGTGGGCTCAATGATCGAAACCCTTACTTTTGACATTTTGTGAACTCGAACCAAACTCAGAATCCCAGGCTAAGTGTCTTGTGACCAAACTTGAGGCAAGTGGCACTTGATCACAATAGGACTTGGGGATTGGTTTCATTTTAAACATGTGTGTGTGTGTGTGTGTGTGTGACTTCGGATTATTTTAATTAATATACTTCTCCCATAATTCTCCCATATATATGATACATCGTTCACACATAATTCTCCTCACCTTAGCTTGGCGCTTTGTGTGTTTCATGTATTTGGTGCTAATATTTGACTTGTGTCGATCTATGTTGTGGCCTTGGTTATTATTAGATTGGGCATGAGACCCACTTCTTAATTATTATTTTTTTTAATTTTAAATAACCTTAATTATTATTTTTTAAATATAATATAAGAGAGAAAAAAAAATACTAAAAATATATTAAAAATATTAGAAATATAAAATATATATATAACGCGTAATGAAAAAAAATTTAGCCCCTCGTGGACTCCTCCCTTGGTGGCTAGTCACCTGGACTTGTGCGTTGGGCTTCGGTGCCTTAGATTGTTGTGTTGATTGGTGCTTAGACTTGGATATTGGGGATTGGGGATTGGTGGATTTTCACAGTGGTCATAGAGAAAAAGAGACAGAGAAATCCATATACAACTACATACACAGATACCCATTATCGGCCATTGGCACTCCCAAGCAAAAAAATGGACATCAAAAGAGGAAGGTGCTATGCGAGTGGGCATCGAGAAGTATGGCACCGATAAGTGGAAAACCATTCTCAAGGACCCATATTTCGCGCTCTGCGTCGCATCTCATTCCAATGTCGACTTGAAAGACAAATGGCTAAACCTTATGAGCGTCAATGCCGATAGCCAGGGTTCAAAGACTCCTAGAGTGAAATCCATTATCGTTGTGCCTCCATAGGAATATGTTGTGTTTTGTTGGCATGGCGCGTTTGTTGGAGATGTTGGCGCTAGTAAGTATGCTAATAGTTGAAGAAAATATGTGTTAGACCTGATGGAGGTCAGGGCTTCGATTCTCCTCGGTTGTAGTGTTAAATCATTTTGACTGGCCTCTTTCCTCAATTTCCTCACTTTCTCCCACATCTCTTGTTGTTGGAATGCTCGTAAAATCCCAAGCAACAATACCCTCAACAGATATTATTATTTACTCTCCTAAGAGCACTTCAACAAGTTCTAGAAATCATTCGCCGAGGTGCGATTACGATGACATGATTTTAGAAGCCTTCATGGCTCTGCGAGATCCGAATGGAACATAAATTACTAAGATTGCTAGTTTCATGGAGGAAAGACACCACTTACCCCCAATTTTCAGTTGAACGCTCGACTCTAAGATTAAGCACTTAATCTCCCAAGAAAAGATCATCAAGATTTGTAATAGCTACAAGCTCAAGGATATGGCAGAATCGAGAGCTGCAGTTTTAGGACCTCATAATTTAGTCGATGGTTTAATTCCTTTGGAGAAGAGAAGAGGGGAGAATTGAGAGTGTCCTTGAAATTTTAAGCTAGGTCAAGCTTAGCATTTTCAAGGGATTTTGTAAGGGTGCCCGCTCCCCTGTCTTCTCTTTGAAAAATTTCACAGGGTTTTCTCTTTGTTTTCCATTGGATTCCACTTCAACGAGTTTCTCGCCGCTAAAAGGCATATGTTTTTGTCAACAGCTGGTGATTCTATATCTGGTAAGGTGTTTTTCTATGCTTTGTTTGTTCTTGGGGTTTTGTTTTAGCTAGGGTTTCTTGTAGTCTACTTCATGGTTGTTTCGAGTTAGCAATTTGTTTTTTATTAATTGCATTTTATTTTCTAAACCCACAATTTTAGGGTATTATTTTGATATAAAGAAAAATCGACAAATCAGTTTAGCAATGTGAGACTTAGGGTTTCTTTTCCTTAATGTAGGGTTTTTCATGGTCGTCGAGAAGTCTGGTTGTGTCTGCTATGTGGTCCCATTTGTTACAGAGGTCTTTGTATAGATTTATATTGTGAGCTTTCAGTTATTGGCCAGCAGGTGCTTGTCTGAAGAAGGTTGAATATATTATTGATTTATGGTTGGATTATTTACAGCCTTGGAATATTGGTGCAAAAGGATAAATGATGTCTTCTCTCGAAGAGGATTATTATTTTGAGGTAGAGAATAAGATGCTCATGGATCAGGATCAATGATTATCTCCACTTTTAGGGATCTTTCTTTTAAAGAAAAACACTGATACTGACCAGGGTTGTGGGTGGTCAAGCCCAGGTTTTAGTTTTGAAACCAAGCTTTGATACCATGTGTAAGACCTTAATTCCAATTTAGTTCATTGTTTTCCTTTTGTGATTTTATTTCTACTAGCATAATAATCGACAACAACATGATAATCAACAACAAGCTAATAACAATAACATACTAACAACATAACACCATACAAACAACATAATAATCAACAACAATATAATGGCAACATATCACTAGTAAAATGCATAAAGTATCTAGCTCAACCTATAGCTTAGTTGATTTAACCCCTTTCCCGGTTGTTGATGATCCTTCCCAACTATGCAAACTGAATATTAACCTCCCAGCCAACTAGGAACAACCTATATGACTCCCTAGCTCCAAGAATCCTTGCGGTTTCCTGGCCCCCGAGCCCAAAGTTCCCAGCAACAACAGTGCCCTATGAGAGTTTCCAAAATGCTATGTTCTCCCAATTTTCGTCCTCCTCCTTCACCTCTTGCAGAAATTTCCAATCCAAAATGAGACCCCTCTCCAGGTCCCTCTTCTCTTCCTTATCCTCTTCTCTCAAATCCCCCTCATTAATTTCCCAACCACCTTATCGCCCCATTAATTCCCAACATCCTTATCACCTCATTAATTACTTCACCCCCCCTTTAATAATAAAATAATAAAAGTCTGATTTAATATATTTTAATAATTAATTAAATTAAAAAAAAAAACTATGATAAAAATTAATTGATTTGGGTTGTTACACGAGGCTCCAATATGTGTCTACCGATGAGAAGGTTGTGGATTTGCTGACAAAGCCATTGTCAAGGATGAATTTTGGGTACTTCAGGGACAAGCACGATGTAGTCCCTCTTCAGAGGGAGTGATGGCTTCAAAGGTTATCGCAGGGTAGTGGATGTCATGATGACATGTTGTAGCTATTGGAGAGCTAACCACCAACCCTGGATGCATGTTGAAGAGACGAGGTAGAGTGTTATTGCAGGGTACTGGATGTCATGCATAAGATATTCGATCTTTCTGTGGGAAACTGGATAGTCTCATGATGACATGTTGTAGCTATTTTTGAGCTACCCACTGGCCCTGGATGCATGCTTTGAAGTCACTATGGATTTCCAGTGATGTATAGATTTGTGTGTCTGGCAATCAATGTTCATGAGATCATGTGGATGGTGACAATGTTAAAGTCCGTTTCGGATAGAATATCTTCCTCATTAAGAGGGAGTGTTGATATTTTATGTAATTTCGAACGTTATTCCTAAATGTAATTGTATTGGTTATTCGTAAGTGTAATTGTGAAAGGGTTTATTGATAAGTCATGTCTTTTAGGTCTTTTAGAGTATAAATAGAGGTTATATCGAGTCATTTTGATCACGCATTGAATATAAGTACAAGAGAGTAGTACACACTTATCTAGAAGGCTATTCTTTGTTTGTGTCTCGATCTCTTTGGTATTGATTTCATGAAAGAGCATTGTATGAAATTGTACATGTCGGAGGAATCTATAGTGAGGAAAGTTTGCAGGGTCTTCTCCCCCTTGAGGGTTTCCCCAAGGATATATCTTATTTTTCTGTGGATATCTATCTTTCAGTTGTAATCCTTTTGCATATTAAATAATAATAAAAGAATATGATACTTTAACTGTTGGAAAAACAAAAAGAAATCAACACATATCGAATGCTCTTTTCTTTGTATTTTCATTTTCATAACTGAAGAAAAGAGAGCAGAGCATAGGCCTCACCTTCTAGCTGGGTTTTCTCTTGTATTAGGTTTCCTATTATACATCTTGTGTTCATTTGTGTGGATGGTGTGTTCATTTACTTGTTCTTTCATTTTCGTATTTCAATTTAGTTTCATAAATTTGAGTAAACTCTAGTGAATATAAATCTAAGATCTAAGGAAATAAACTTGCATAATAAAATATTTCAAAATAACACAAGATTTGTTGTGATGGGTTGTTCTAGTGGAATATTCACGACAATTTACATATCACTAAGGCAAAGCTTACAACATGCAACTTGATACTTCTCCCACAAAATCCCACATGGGTTGATAATTTCTCCGTTGTTGTATTTCTTCAATAAAATTGTATACACATTGATTATTACTCCCTTTTGTATCCCCATCGGTTCTTTTTGTAATCCCTTATAATGATTTAGATTTTTTTATCGCTTTGGTTGGCTTAAAATCTAGATTTCACAAAGCCATCTCCATTTTCCATTTCTCCTGCAAAAGTGTATATGGGTTGATCATTTCTCACTTTTTCATCCATGTTTGATTCTTCATGTAGTTTCTCATTGTGTTCCAGAATTCTTCATTATTATGATTGGATTAGAAATTGGATTTAGTTTTTTGAGGTTGATTAAAGGATAAAAAAATCTCAGGCTTGCTCCTTAGATTTCCCTATTAGCAACAATGTAGTGCTCTGTACAATGCTAGCAACAATTGTTACGAGCTCTTGAAAGAGGGAAAAACCTTTCATGCTCACTACCAATTTCTTTTCCCCTTATGCCCCTATTGCTCTCAACACCTATAGATTCTACGAAATGCAATGTACAACTACCAATTTCTATCAAGAAACAATATGTTCTGCCTATTTGAGGAAATCAACAATTGATACATATAGTAGTGATATTTCTTAGACTTTAGTTGGTTCAAGAACTTTTACTCTTCTTCTACCAGATTCATCATATCACATGTCTACAATTTCAGTTCTTCACTAGTTTAGGCATAACACTTCTCTTCTCATAGAAACATCTTGGAATTTTATGGATAAACCCTCTAGGTATTTTTGTCTTTTTGACCTAGCACCTGCACATAATTCATCTCCTCGGTTTGAGAGAACCTCAAGTTTACATTTTGAGGTGCTAGCCTTTGGATCATCTATCATCCTTTTTTCCTCCAATTCACATGGGACATTGTGCATAACATGCTTTAATTTTAAGAGGTCTAATGCTACCCCTTTGTCATAAAACTCTATTCATTAGATACTACCATTACCTAACCTATTCTCTGTAGGTGGCATATAGAATTATCACTCTCTTCTACTTTTGGTATCTAGTCCCCACCTATTTGTACCAGACAATCACATGAATAGGTGGATCAAAGGCCTTGAATATTCAATGCAACACCTCCAAGCTATAATACACACTCTGAGATGGATCATGCATACTTCAAGGATACCTACTACACATATATAGCTCAACAACAGCAACTATCAAACCATAGGCACATCAACCTAGAACCAATTGGGTTCTTTTATACACCCATAACACACATTAGCTTCTCATTCCAATGCCAGGCTAAGAATGATCATTTCGAGTCACCACATTCTTCATCACAACAACATTTATGATCTGGGAATTCACATTTATGCAACATCGAGATATCTAGGCGACAAACCATGGGTATCAACATTCACAACACAACAACACATGGCTTACATACTTTTTGTTCCCCTTGACCACTTTCTTAAATCAAAAGGCATGGGCTCTACATCATACTATTGGAATTCTTTGGCTTATATCTATGTTAGAATCTCAAAGAAAATTGGAAAAATGTTTCAATTTTCTTTGGAAGGGAATCTAGGACAAAGGCATCCCCTAGTAAAATGTCAAAGACTTTCCAAGCCTAAAGAACTAAGGGGTTGAGGATTAAATTATTTGGGAAATCTCTAGAAGGAATGATCTTGTGGTGATTAATTAAAGTCCTAGGTTGTGACAAAGTGTCTCTAAAAAATGGATAGACTAAAATGATTCTTGAACTATGTTGTGGAGACACAATTGTGCTAAGGAAAACATTGGTATTTATGCTTTAATATTGATATGATTGTAGAACCAAATATGTGTTGTAGATTGTGGATTGTGATGAAAAATGGTTGAGTTGGTGGAGGGGAAAAATCCCTTGGAAACCAATATTTCTCTAGTCTAAAAAATAAATCTCGAGACTTGTGAAGATTTTTAGAACCTAGCACACTAGAGTGAATTATTATGAGTTGGTGGGGGTTTGAGAACCCTAGCACATTAGATTGAATTAGAGTGGAGGTTTGAAGACCTTAGGGCACTCACCTAATTTTTGTTGAGATTTGAGGGAGTCTTAGGGACCCTAACACAACAAGTGAATATAATTTTGAGGTCTGTATGAGACAACGCTTCTGGTGACAGGTGGGAATACTCACCACTATACTACAATGACTGCAGATGGGAGTGAAAACTAGAAATCAAATGTTGTCAACCCTAGAATGAATTATGTAACATAGTGATGTGAATATGATGATAAAATGATGGGAAGATAACACAAAGGAAGGAAGACGAATGTGAGATAATTGGGTTCAACAGAAAGCAAGCACAAATACCGTGGAATTAAAAATGAGTTCAAGTGGGTATCTCTTTACATTTTCCATAAAAATTTGTGAATGAATAGAAAAAGTGGTAAGAGAATCTTGTTCCAGCCGTGAATCGAACCCGGGTTTGTACCGTGGCAGGGTACTATTCTACCACTTGACCACTGGTGCGTTGATGGTCGAATTTTACTTCTTTTCTTCCTGTTGTATTAGACACTTCTTGGATTTTTTCCTCATTCTCATTTAGTTCAGGCTCATTCATTGGATCGAAAAGGCATTCCAACTCAGTTCCATTTCTCCCACAAAAATATATAAGGTTGATCATTTCTCCCGTTTTCATCCATGTTTGATTCTTCATGTAGTTTCTCATCGTGTTCCATAATTCTTCATTGTTATGACTGGATTAAAAATTGAATATAGTTTTTTTTTTAGGTGGATTAAAGAACAAAACAATCCTAAACTTACTCCATGGAATTCCCTATCAGCAACAACGTAGTGCCCTGTATAATGATAGAAACAATACTTACCATTTCTTTAAAGACAGAAAAACCTTTCCACTTCTTGAAAGACAGAAAAACCTTTCCACTTATGTTGCCATTCCTCTTCCCTACCCAACTACCTCTCAACAGGTTACTTTGAACAAATCTCTCTCTCTCTCTCTCTCTCCTTTTCCACACCCCCAATAAGAAATACCCTAACCCCATTCTCAATTATTTCTTCCACCTTCATCCAACATACAAGCCCATGAGCTCCATTACCAACCTCAGTCTTTCTCCCTTTCATGCTCACTACCAATTCCTTTTTCCCTTAGACCCCTAATGGTCTCAACACCCGCATCTACGAAATGCAATGTACAACAACTAGTTTCTATCAAGCAATAGTTTGTTTTTTCTATTCAAGGTAGTCAACAGTCAACAAATATAGTAGTGACGCCTCTTCGAACTTTAGTTGGTTGAAGCACTTTTACTCTTTCGTTATTGGATGCATCTTATCACAGGTGTACACTTTCAATTCTTCTCTACTTCAAGAATAACACTCCTCTTTTCACAACAACATCTCAGCATTTGATGTATAAACCGTCTAGGTATTCTTGTCTTTTTGAACTAGTAGCTACTCATAATTCACCTCCTATGTTTGAGAGAACCCCATGCTTACATTTTGAGATGCCAACCTCCATAGAATATATCATCCTTTCTACCTCCAATTCACATGGGACATTGTGCATGACATCCTTTAATGTTACAAGGTATAGTGCTACCCCTTTTCTATACAAATCTATTCATTTCCCTGACCTATTCTCTGCAATTGGCATATAGAACCCTCACTCTCTTTCACTTCGAGCACCTATCTCCACCTACTTGTACTAGAAAATCATGTATACAGGTGAATTGAAGCCCTTGAAGCCTCAACACAACACCTCCAAGTTATAGCACACACTCTAATATGGATCATATGCACTTTGGGGATACCTATTATGCTTATACAGTTCAGTAGCAACAACTATCACACCACAGACACATCAACCTGATACCTCCTAGATTCTTTCATACACACATGGAACATGCCAACTTATTCTTTCAGTGTTGGGTTGAGAATTATCAATTGGAATCACCACATTTTTCATCACAACAACATTTATGATCTAGGGATTCACATTTATGTAGCATCAATATATCCAAGCAACAAACCATGGGAATCTACATTTACAACACAACAATACATTCCTTATAGTATTTTTCCTCCCCTTGGATACTTTCATAAACCAGGAGGCATTGACTCTACAATAGTAGAGTCATCATCTTCCTTAGCCCTGCAACCCATCACTTCCCTACCACAATACCTTCTAGGTCTTCTTGTTATACATAAGGATCCCTAATGATGCAACTCTCACTTGTACACATTGTTATCCCCTATCCTAGGGATAACTAAGGAGATCATGTCTCAAGGCCCACAGGTCCTATATATAGAGTGCCGAGAGCCGAAATACTTGAGCATGGCCCTGGAGGGCCCATATTTTCTTCAGTGCAACCCATATATAAACAACAACATATATCCCACTAGCCTGGTCCTGAAGTAGCAGTAAGTCTTGCTCCATGAGGTAATGAGTTCGGGTATCATGGTATGTGTCACTCTGATTATTGAAGCATTTAAGTATGTTGCATTGATTTCTCCTTCATTTCATAACGTTTTCTTGTGAATTATCCTCTTTAACTTGTTCATACCTGGGAGGGTGACATAATGCCCTAGTAAGTTCATCTCCCTTTAGGATGAGTTTCCACCGGTGGGTCTATGAAAGGTCATCGTACATTCCCTCCATACTTACCACTTTCCATCATTATTCCTCTCATCTTCCCCCCACCTTAGTTTGAGCATTGGGTTTTCCACACTAGGAAGGGTTGTACCTTGTCTTGTGGGAAGAAGGGGCTAAAGGCCTGGAGGGTAAAAATAGCTGGCAAAAGTTAAAATCCAAAATCAAACCTTTGAGATGATTCACCTAGGGGTTCTAGAGAAAGCAGTAAAAGGCTTCTTAGTAAGAAAATGGAAATTCGTAAAATAAACAAACACTCATGGTATTAGTTGGTGGATGGGAGGTCTCATCATGAGTCGGCCTATTAGGACCATGGAAATGTAGCAGTATGACACTACCATATATCTGTCACCAAACTAGGGTAGTGTCTCTTAGTGGCATAACCAAGAGAAAGGGTGTCTCATCACGGGCCAACCTTCTCATCTCCATGAAATTCTTATGAGTAATGCTGTCACCTCTAGTCATCAAGCCAAGACAGTGTCCCCCAACTCTCCCCTTGAAAAGAAAAAGACCAAAAGAAATAAAAATAAGAATAAAAGGAATTGAATGAGATAGGAAACAATGGAATCAATGATAAGGTGTATCTCGCCCTCTACAAAGGCACCCACAGGCAAGACCTACATTTCTCTGTTATCACTGCACCATGTTCCCAAACAATCCCCCCACTCCACTTCACACACACTTTCATGACCTAGATTGGTTCTCACTTGGGAAACACCCCGAACTTAAGGAGGATTATCCCAATAGGTCATCCTGAGACCCTCTCCAAACTTGACTTGTAAAAACTTCATAACTTCTTTGAGCATTTGTATGGGTAAAGGGGGGTTTCATGCACATGTTTGGGTAATTTGATTATTATATGTGATTGACATTGCTATGATCCTTGTGACTTATGAACCCTTGGGGGGCATACTTGTTGTTTTTGTAGGACTTTTCCCGATGGATAGGTACATATGGGGGAATGATTAGCTCAGACCTCCACGGGGCTGAAAGCCCACAGATGGAACATGTAACCCCACCATGGGAAGAGAGACACCAGAGGATTGCACCAGGAATAAAGAAGGGTGTTGCACCAAGGACACTCCGACAGACCTAGAGTCAAGGGGATCCTGTCTTTCCACCTGGACGTTGACCTTTGGGAGCCCATGACGTCACCTTTGTGGCCCTAGATGTCATCCACAGTCAGTGTTTTCATTTATGAGGGAATTTGTGTGCTAGTTGGCACGTGTGGCAGCATTCAGGGCCTTTGGAAGCCAAACATTCAGCATTTCAGACCTAAAATTCCACCCTAGGGGCCTAAAGTCACCCTAGAAGGGCATGATGTCACCCTTGGAAATGATATTAGGGTTTAATTAAGTCAATTATGTAAAAAATTGGATTTTTGATGTAATTTGGCCATGTGGGCCTTTTTATGACCTAATTTTAAATAAAGGTCATTGAAACTGTATAAATAGAGAGAAAAGTCTCTCATTTTTTCATCATGAACTCATCACACAAGTGTGTGGTCTGAAATTCAGCCTCCTTTGAGGGTTATTGTCTGAACTAAGTGGTGCGCAACTTCTTGGAGAGACAAATTTTGGTGTATTTTGGCTATTTTTCATTATGGAGGATCTTCAACTAGGGTTTGGCTTGATTATTCTTGGTGAAGTAAGCATAAAATATGAATTTTTTTTATGTTATTGAATACTTGTGGTAAATTTTACTTGATTCATTTTAAAGATTATGAAATTTCTTGCTTAAAACCCTATGAGAGAAACATAAGTTGTTATATTTCTCTCTATAGTTTTCCACTTGTTTAATTTTCTCAAAGTACACTTTGCTTAGAATTAGCTACTAGAGCCCTAAATGCTAGCACTCTAGTAGCCCTACTCTAATTGCATATTGCATATATTATTCCCAAATTGTCTAAGGAAAGAGAAACCGCTAGGGCCTAAGTCTTCTTACTTTCTAGCCAATTTTCTCTTAGGACTTGGATGCTTGAGGCCTTGGGTTACCAACACCTCCTCCATCCATTCCATCTCCTTTGGCTAAGTAATATCATTGCCATTTTTCTCTAAGATCAGTTGTTTCTATTGTTGACTCCATATACCCTAAAAGGCACTAGTCCACTCACCATAGTGAATGATTGATCAAACAAACACTCACATCTTCCTCTTTGAAGCTTTAACTAACCTTTACTGACCCTAAACTAGACTAACTCCCTAACTAACTTGTTGTTGTTGCAAAACATTGCTACAACCATCTAATAACAACAAATTTATCTCAATAGTGACATATTATGCTAGCTAGACATTGCCAAATATGCTTGCGACAATTTATTATCAATTTGCCTAGTTAAAGCTACTGTTTCTAGTATTTTTCAAGCATTTTCAAGGAATAGTTCTTGTGGTTGTTACAAAATTTTTCATTGATGTTGTAAATTGTTGTACTTCTGCAAATTCTATATTAGCTAGCCTATTTTGCAAATTTCATTGTCTTATGAAGCATTGACATCATTTGGTACTTGGAAGTGCCCCTTTTTTTCTATTTGTTGTCTTGTTCTAGGCAGGTACACCTTATTTACCTTTTGCTTCATCTCTAAAAGACACAAAGAAATTCTGAATTGAGTGACCAGTGAGAGGGGGGGGGACTTTCTTACATCCTTTTCCTTAGTCATCATCCCTTTAGGTCACTGGGAACGTCTCCCTTGGGGTAATCTTGTAATATCCCCAAAAAGAAATGGGTTTCCTATTAAGGTGATAGTGATAGGTCACTCCCAGTTACACCAATATTGTGTCCACTTGCCTTTGTCTTTGGACAAGTATATATTGTGCGATAACACACACTTGGGACACTTCCCAAAATGCCTCTCTACTTAGTTCTCATCTCTATGATCCTTTTTCTTTGTACTGGATAGCCTACTAGTTCAAAGACAAATATTTGTTATTGTTATACATCACCTTTAGTTCTAGACTGCTACACTGCCATCTACAACCTGACCATCTCTATCTTCTAGTCCCTTTCTCACTCCTGGGAAAGTTTTTGTGGTTGGAGGAAAGTCAGGATGCTTTCGATATAAACTGGGAGGAACCAATATAGAACATGGGCTTATTCCTTCAACTGAGTGCCCAATGAGATCTTATTCAGAGTAGCCAACTCAATTAGACAAGCAACTACCCAACCTAGAGACTGAGGATTTCTCCTCACTTGAGGGTGTAGCCTTCCATTCGAATCAGCCAATGAGCTAGCTAGCCATCGTGGAGAGGGAGGGATGCTACTCCCTTGAGGTCATAGCCTTCTAGGGGCATCTGACATTAATTAATTCATTTTTGTGTGGGTTAGTTAGTTAGGGCATCACTTTCTAGCCTTGAGTTGTATGTAGGTTCATATAATATTATTTTCTGGTCTTTGAGTGATTTCCATCCTTATATTAGGGTTTTTTGGACTGAAAGATCTATGTAAACTTATAAGAAGGGAATTTGCATCATTAATAAACTGACCAAGATGTTTTGATCTACTCTATTTTTTGGGTTTTTTCATGGTTCTATATTTTCTTTAGATTATCAATAGTAAGTTTTGTCTTGGGTCTATGCTTGATTTGTTTTGTAGGCATGTTGTTTCTTATCAATATCTTCTTTTCAATGACATATATTTCAATAATGGTCTAAAGTACTTAGACACTAGAGGTGATTGTATGATAAGGTGGATAAAATAATTTTGTGAGGGTGTATTTTGTGGTCATCAATGGGAGGAAGATTGACAATAATAAAATCATTGATCAAACCAGTCCTACCTATTGTCACTCTTTGGCTTATATCATTGTTGGGGTCTCAGAGAAAGTTGGAAAAAGTTATTTGAGTTTTCTTTGGAAGGGAATCTAGGACAAAGGCATCCCCTAGTAAAATAGAAGAGAATTTCCAAGCCTAAAGAACTAAGGGGTTGGGGATTAACTTATTTGTAAAATCAATGGTAGGAATGAGCTTGTGGAGATTAATTAAAGTCCCAAGTTGTGGAAAAAGGTAACTAAAAAAGGCATAGACTAAAATTTTTCTTGGACTATGTTGTGGAGATACAACTATGCTAAAGAACACATCGTTATTTGTGCTTTAATATTTATTTGATTGCAGAACCAAATGTGTGTATAGATTGTTGGTTGTGGATGAAAAATGGTTGAGCTGGTGGAGGAGATGACTCCCTTAGCAACAAGGACTCCTCCACTCTTAAAAAACAATCTTGAGACTTGTGAAGCTTTTGAGAACCTAGCACACTAGAGTGAATTATTATGAGTTGGTGGAGGTTTGGAGACCCTACCACATCAGATTGAGGTGGAGAGGAGGTCTGGAGACTGTAGGGAACTCCCTTAAAAATGTTTGATATTTGAGTGAGGCTCTGAAACCCTAACACACCAAGTGAATATAATTTTGAGGTCCATAAGGGACAACAAGCTCCAACTCTCTAGTTTGTTTGCTAAAATAATAGGTTGTGTGTAGGGCGTTGATACCAAGTGATGCAATATCTTAACTAGACATTGAAGCACGTGGAAAAATCTTGAAAAAAATGAGAGAAAACAAGAATAAAAGAATTAAAAATAAAGGAAGATATTTTGCAAAATAAAAGATTTTCCTTTTCTTATATGAATAAAAACATATATAATAATTCAAAATGATCAATATTGATAGCGAAAGAGATGGATCATCTTTGGCTTTTTCAACCAACAAAGACATTTTGTTTAATACTTCATCTATAAATTAACTAAAATACTCCACCCATAATACTCATTGGTTGACATAGTTGAACTTTCCTTCCTCAAGCTAGAAACATCTATCTCTAGAAAATTGAGTACATATTGGTTTTAATACATTTCTCTTCTATTCATTTAATACCCTTGCAATGGTTAGGCCATCCTTCCTACATATTTACATTTAGATTTTTCTGGGGTGGAAATAGAGCTCCACCTCTCAACATTTACTAAATATTGGAAAGATACAGTTTCTCGATTATTTATTTATTTATTTCATACAAAAGTTTCTCCAAAATATTGGAAAGATATAGTTTCTCGATTATTTATTTATTTCTCCAATGTGAGAAAGATACAGTTTCTCGATTATTTATTTATTTCATACAAAAGTTTATCCAATGTGAAATAGAGGCATAATTTTGTTCCATTTTTCATTATTCGTGTTGTAATATTTTATAATTTGGGCATTCCTCTAAATTCGAAAAGAGTTATATACATACTTGTATTTCATTTAAGTCTCCCATTTGGTCTTTCTCTTCAATGGTGGGTTTCAATTCTCTCCATGGGATAAAAACATAATATTGTTCCTTTTTTTATTATTCTTGTTTTAATATTTTGTAATATTTGAGCATGATTCCTCTAAATTGGGAAATCCTTATATGTACAATGTTTTCTATTTACATGTCTAGTCTTCTCTTTTTCTTCTTTCATGGGTTTCAGATCTTTCTAATAGGATAAAAAGAAAATAGTGTTCCCATTTTTTTATTTTTTTTTATGTTAAATATTGAGCGCGTGACATGTTGTACAAGTTCTCTCCCCTGAATAAACCAAAATTGAATAAGGTCCACCATTTTCTCTATAACTCCCTTTCTGGGAGGATTCAAAGAGTGAAACTTGGAGGAGTTTTAGAGAATACATTGAGTAATATTATCTACAAGATCAAAGTATTCCAAGAAATGAAGAATTGTAGAAGTTGAAGAAGTCTTAGGAAGCATTATCAGGTTCTATGTGATGGTTGGTTGATGGTGATAATTTAATGTAAAGTTTTATTATCTCTCATATATTCTTAGGTGGAAGGAAGGGGCAAGGATGGAGAGGTCAAC
>JZKD02S0604434.1:0-15944 GCA_000966675.3 Picea glauca | reverse complement strand
TGAGGGATTTCACCATAAGGGGACCACTTTGGAGTTCATCCATATTTACTTCTTATCAACCTTGACAAAACAATAATGAGTCATATTTACATCAAACACTATTGGGTTCATTACCCAAACCTTTTTTCTACAGGTCTTTCTTCAAGGGTTGACATCAATGACAACCAACCTTAATCAATAGGAACAAACACCATCTCTACCATAAATGAGGGGAAGACTAATTACCATATTTTGATTACACAAATGCTACAATGAGGGATTGTTTAGATGACCAAATCACTCATGCCAATGTTTGAAAACATAGGTATTCCAACAGAGGATGAACACATTCAATAACCACTCAAACAACGGGATCAAATATCAACACATCAATGTTTTGAAGTGGTAAAAACCCTATGGGGAAACATCCATGGACCCATCCAACATGGCCCCATTCTCACTATCGATCATTGAAAAATGACCCTTTATTTTCTTTAAATAAAGATAATGGACCAATCTGGTGATAAGACATGGTACACATAAAAATGCCACACTTAAGTATCTCACCCTAAGTGTTGCAAGTGTCGTAAAAGTGTCATATGCACCTTAGTAAGTGTCGCAAGTGTCGTCAAGTGTTGTATGCACCTTAATAAGTGTCACATGCAATTTTATATGTGCTTTAACCACTTTAAACCATCAAAGAACATTTTCCATGATTGCTAAGTCATATTGGAGGAACAACCCCAATATTTCAAGGCCAGAAACACACTTTTTACTTGAAAAATCGACCATTTTTTGGGAATTTTTGAAAGGTAGCACCCCACTGGCCATGTTGGGGGAGTGATACCCCATATAAAAACTCCCAATTTACCTTATTTAGGGAGCGTTGATATAATATCAACACTCTGTCTCTAACTATAGAGGAGCACTAATTTTGGTTGGAAGAAAAATTGGAGATTCTCGACTCTTTTTGAAGGCCAACTCTTGCAGATGAGGTTGGTTTGGATCGAATGCTTTCCTATAGAACTATAATAGGATAAGATACTAACATAAAGGAGTCATATCCTCAACCAATCCCAAAATCTAATCATGGTGGTTGAGCCTCCCAAGCCTATAAAATGAGGCCATTCCAAGGTGAAGAAAGGACAAATAGAGATATCAAATTTATGATCTTGGGATGCAATAAAGGGGTTGGACGAGGAGGAATTGGAGAAGTTGTTGCAACACCATCATTGGTTGGAAGTATCTCTTTAAAGTTCACATCAATATACTTGGCCTATTTCCTTCAAGCTTGTGTATTATTTCATGCACTTTCCTATTGTTCTTTCAATCTTTGTAGATGGATTTGTTTAATATAATATTGTAGAGTAGGAGTTATTTGTTTCTTTTTGTTGTCTATTGCATTGCAGGTATCAAGTTGCGCTAAGGAGTTTGGAGATTATGTTCATATTGGAAGTAGCGGGGACAAACTTTGAAACTAGGTGCATCACACCTTTTCTCCTTCTCTCTCTTTCTTATTAGTTAAACTAAATTCAAAGGGATGTTAGTGTCCACTTGTTTTTTTTTGTCTTGGTATTAGGGGTCTATACTCCAAGGGAAGATTCACCTGTCCACAGGGGAATTTTTCTGTAATAAAAATTGGTGACTCCATTGGGGAAGGACATTGACTTGTCTTTCCTTGGATCGTCTAAACCTTTTCCTAGTTTGATCTTGTTTGGTTGATTGTTTCTGAGCCGTCCCTCTTCCCTCTGCTTCATCAAGCAGTAGCTATAGTTACTAAGCTAGTCTCGGTTGATTTTTTGATTTTTTATGATTATTTTCAAGCATCTATAAGACTTGAACTCCCCCAGAGTGGCTACCAAGGCATTGGTTATATGATCAATGCTCCTCAATGCTCCTTGTTTTTCTTGGTTTGGTTTGAGTCTTGCGAAGTTTCTGGTTATCTAGTATTAAGTTAATTTTTAAATATTTCCTCTTTGAATGATTTGAGACTTTATTATTACCACAACCTATCTTGGATCGCTCTTTCTTGTTTCCTTTTTTGTCAAGACATTTGAGTGATTTCCCTTTATTCCTATCATTTTTTGGATTCTTCTCTGAACTTTCTTGCATTCTTTGAATGCTTGTCGATTTTTGAGTCATTGATTGAGGGATTTATCATACTTGTTTCTTTTAGTTCTTGTTATCTTGTGAGTGCATGCTTTGTTTGAAATCCTTTTTGCTTCGTGTGTTTTGTATCTTCATTCGACTCTTTCATTTTGATTTAAAGTAATGGACCGTTAAAGGATTTGCATTTGTTATCTTTATATATTAGAATCAAACAAAGAATATAGTTGCGTTCTTGATTTTGGGTAGTGTAGTACATTGAATTTAGAATATTGCATTTAGAAAATTGCATTTGGGAATTGGGTGTTTTTGTTGAATAAAGTTGAACCTGTTCTCCATCTAGTATGTAGGATTCATTGAATAAAAATATTTCCATCTCATTATTCTTCTTTCTTTTGGAGACGAGTCTAAAACATTATAAAATTCACTTTCTCACCCTTGAGTAAACAACAACCCTAAAATGAAGTGATTATAAAATTTATCACACTTTTATATTATCTGGTAGTGAACCTACATTAGCTTAAAGTGTAAGGCTTTGGAATAGGTTGTGAGGATAACTTTCCAAAATTATCAGACACATAGAATCTTCTGCTAGGGAGCGATAAATCAAATTGTTCATATAACCATAGTCAGAAAACCCCTCTGACACAGGAGTTAAACATGAGGTTGTGTGCGGGAGAGCAGTGGATATTTCCCCTCCGGATCTTAACCCACATAGCGGAAAGATCGTATATCGTGGTTTCTTCCTGAGAAATGATGGTTTCATAATTTGGTCTCGGAGCTTCATGAATATTGAATCCATTATGGGTTCAATAGTATTCCAATCCACTTTTCTTCATTTCTCTTGAATAATTTCGGACTTGTTATCCTACTTGGACATTCCTTCCCGACTGTCGACTATACACACCTGGAGGCTGACTGCAAGTTGGTAACCTTAGTGGCCTATATCTGTAGGGTTTATACACAAGGTGATGGTGAAAGGGATTCTTTGCCATACCTGGGTTAGATGTTGGTCAAAATCACTCACGCTCCTTGGAGGGTACACCTATGGGTAAAACTGTGTGGGAACTTGCACCAAGGTGTAATTCCATTAACAAGGGAACGAATGCAATTGATCCACTCACTCTATCCCATCCCCTTCCTATATTTATCTCACGATGTTGGATTTCATCACCAACTAGTGGTTTGATTGTGGGAAGGTTTGTTTGATTGTTTGATTCTTAGATTTGTAGCACGTGCTATTTTTTTTCCTTAGTGGACCTTAGGTCGAGTCAATGTCATTGGTGTCAATTCTTGGGAGTACCAATGAAGGAACTCATTTTACCAAGGAACCTTTTACCTTTCCTTCTTTTGGAAACATTGGTCCTCTGTGCATTGCCACACATAGTCTTTTAGGACTCACCATTGGGTTACCGGTTTGGTTGTTCCCCACTTTGGTGATCTCAACTTTTTCCTAGTGCTTCGAATGCACCTAATTCTTTGGATGTAATCACACCACCCAAAAATCAGCCCCATGTTGACCTTTCTCCTTCTTCACCCATCATATCTCCTTCCCTTTCTCCTTCCTCTCCTAGTGAAATCTCTAAAGAAAGTAGCCAGGTTGATAAGAAGAAGAAGAAACAAAAGGGGAAGAAGAAGAAGAATCAGAAAGAGACCAAGCCTCCAACTGCAACAGGTCATGTTGGATCCAAGAAAACAACTATTGTTAATTTTACAGGGAGTGTTGATAAAGTCAAAAAGTCTAAAAAGAAAAATATCAAACTCAAATTCCCTTGCAGGCTTTGTAAGGGTGACCACTTTCTGAGGGATTTCCCTGGTCTCCCCAAGGTCTTAAAAATGTGGTCTTCCATGTCATCAACTCCTACTGAACATGATAGTGACACCCCGTCAACTAGTGACATGGTTGGTAAGAAGAATAGAACTGTCAATTTTCCTTATATGTTATGAAAAGGTGATCATTACTATCACCTTTTCCCTAATGTGGATGAGGCTTCTTGTCTTTTGGAAAAGATTCAACTTCCAACTAGTTATCATAAAATCTATCCCAAACCATCATTAGTTAATGGACTGGTCAATCTGGTTCCATCCACGATCAGTCTAGTTGATCATGTGGTCAATTTGGTTTCATCCTCAGTTGAACCACTAACCCAAGCAGTTGATCCAATTTCGTCATCGATCAACCTGACTCTTCATCTGAAAAGTGAAACCCAAGTGATTGATCTAGTTTCGTCATCGATCGATCCCACTCCTCCCTTGAAGAGTACAACCAAAGTGGTCCATCCGGTTCTTTCATCAGTCTATCCCACTCCTCATTCAAAGAGTTAGGATGTCACTCAGGTTTACCTTATTAATATTGATTCACCCGGACACGGGGGAACTCCACATGTCCATCTGGACCATTCTTCAAGCAATCAAATGATTTCTATTAATTGGAATCATTTGAAAAAATCTTGTCTTCCTTCTTACGAACCTTTCCAAATCACTGTGCAGGTTTATGATAGGAATATTCCTAACAATATAATAGATGAAGGTTCTTCTATTAGCATCTCATTGATGAATTCTTAGTAGGATTTTGGTTCCCCGCAGCTTGCGCATGTGACTCAGAATATATTGACCTTTTACAGACAAGTTAGTCAACCTTTAGGGATCCTTCCTCATTTTCCAGTTACTTTGGGAGGAAAAATAGTTTACGTCGATGTGATGGTAGTTCATGACCCCTTGGAATTTAACCTACTCCTCGAGCGAGACTATGTCTATGTTATGAGATATTTTGTGTCCACTCTCTTTTGAGTGATATGAATCCATCACAAAGGAAACATATTAATGTTCGACCAACTTTCATTCATTGACCCTCATATTATGGTCAACCATCCACCTTCCCTGAATGGTCCATACATGCCAACAATGTTTGCCCCACCAAAGGTCAATTATGTAATGATTGCCCCATGTTTTCAACCCCGAATGAGAGGGAATTTCCCCCTTCTCCTGACTTAGATCCGGTAGTTGACATGGTCATCTCTTCGATAGGTCTATTAGAGCCATATCTCCCTACCCTTATCGAGGTAGTCAATATGTATTCCTTCCAGAGTGTTTTTCTTCCATCTATCGAAGATCTCCTGGAAGCCATGGCTGACATTTGTCCCTTGACATGTATTCCTTCCTAATAATTATCCTCTTGGAAGCCATGATCAAGCAGAGGTTTTGAGCATAGTTTTTCTTCTTTGTGGAAAGATCGCTAAAAAATGAAACAAATGTCTTGAGCATAGTAATTTTTTTCGTGACAAGCTCATTAAAAAAATGAAATAGAATCTACGAGAATCATTTTCCTCTCTATAACAAGCTCTTTACAAAATGAAAAAAGTCACCTCTCCTATCAATTCAAGTCTTTTCACTAGATCTCAAAGACATTGAGTCTAATCTTTAGCTACATCTCGTAGGTGTCAAGTCGAGTCTTTCATGGGGATAGAGTCATGATGGACATATCTAATAGGTTGTTCCATACAAATTTCTTCTTGCAAATCCCCATGAAATAAGGTGGATTTAACATCCATCTAATGGACCTCCAATTTATGTGAGGCTGCAACGGCTAGAACAAGGTGGATGGAATTCATTTTGTCTACAAGGGAAAATGATTCATTATAGTCAATTTCTTCAACTTGAGAGAATACTTTTGCAACTAACCGAGCCTTGCATCTTTTAACACTTCCATTTGATGCATAATTAGTTTTTTTATATCCATTTACATATGACAAGTTTTATTCCTTTCATAAGAGGTACAAGATCCCAATTATCGTTTTCCATTAAAGAATGATACTCTTCATTTATTGTTGTATCCCATTTTGGATAACCTAAATCTTCTACAAATGTCTCTGGATCACAAGTCTTTGAAACTTGAGCCAAAAGAGAAGAGGATTGCTAAAAAATTGAACATGTTTGGTGTTGATTTGAAAAATACCTGACAAGATCACCAACTAATTCTCATGTTGAATGGACCCATCTAGGAAGTGGTGGTATTGGTGTAGGTTCATGTTCAATGGAATCATATAGAGGAAGGTGAGTAGGTGGAGGTGTATTTTGATCCTCACTATCATCACATGAAGATGAAAAAAATCATAATAGGAACATAATAAGGCACAAACACCGGAGACAGATCGTAGAACAAAGAAGGCACAAACATTGAATTAGGATTTAAGGCCAACAAATTTTCATCAAATTTTATATTAATGATTTCATTACAATGTGGTTGAAGAAGTTTTTTATATTTGACATCTTCAGAATAACCAACAAATAAACACTTCTCACTTTGAGGCTGCAATTCTCTATTTTTCTCATCAGGAATATGAGCCCATGATACACTACCAAATACACAAAAGTGACTAACATTTGGTGTAGGTTTATTCCATTCTTCTTTTAGTGTTATATTTTTAAGAGCGTTTGTGGGAGTGTGATTTACTATGTAATTTTCACAGTTAATGGCTTCCTCCCAAAACTTTAGATTTAATCCCTTAGATTGGATCATACAATTATCCATTTATTTTAATGTGTGGTACTTTCTCTCAACAACACCATTTTTTTGTGGTGTATATGGAACAATGTNTTTCTCACCCTTGAGTAAACAACAACCCTAAAATGAAGTGATTATAAAATTTATCACACTTTTATATTATCTGGTAGTGAACCTACATTAGCTTAAAGTGTAAGGCTTTGGAATAGGTTGTGAGGATAACTTTCCAAAATTATCAGACACATAGAATCTTCTGCTAGGGAGCGATAAATCAAATTGTTCATATAACCATAGTCAGAAAACCCCTCTGACACAGGAGTTAAACATGAGGTTGTGTGCGGGAGAGCAGTGGATATTTCCCCTCCGGATCTTAACCCACATAGCGGAAAGATCGTATATCGTGGTTTCTTCCTGAGAAATGATGGTTTCATAATTTGGTCTCGGAGCTTCATGAATATTGAATCCATTATGGGTTCAATAGTATTCCAATCCACTTTTCTTCATTTCTCTTGAATAATTTCGGACTTGTTATCCTACTTGGACATTCCTTCCCGACTGTCGACTATACACACCTGGAGGCTGACTGCAAGTTGGTAACCTTAGTGGCCTATATCTGTAGGGTTTATACACAAGGTGATGGTGAAAGGGATTCTTTGCCATACCTGGGTTAGATGTTGGTCAAAATCACTCACGCTCCTTGGAGGGTACACCTATGGGTAAAACTGTGTGGGAACTTGCACCAAGGTGTAATTCCATTAACAAGGGAACGAATGCAATTGATCCACTCACTCTATCCCATCCCCTTCCTATATTTATCTCACGATGTTGGATTTCATCACCAACTAGTGGTTTGATTGTGGGAAGGTTTGTTTGATTGTTTGATTCTTAGATTTGTAGCACGTGCTATTTTTTTTCCTTAGTGGACCTTAGGTCGAGTCAATGTCATTGGTGTCAATTCTTGGGAGTACCAATGAAGGAACTCATTTTACCAAGGAACCTTTTACCTTTCCTTCTTTTGGAAACATTGGTCCTCTGTGCATTGCCACACATAGTCTTTTAGGACTCACCATTGGGTTACCGGTTTGGTTGTTCCCCACTTTGGTGATCTCAACTTTTTCCTAGTGCTTCGAATGCACCTAATTCTTTGGATGTAATCACACCACCCAAAAATCAGCCCCATGTTGACCTTTCTCCTTCTTCACCCATCATATCTCCTTCCCTTTCTCCTTCCTCTCCTAGTGAAATCTCTAAAGAAAGTAGCCAGGTTGATAAGAAGAAGAAGAAACAAAAGGGGAAGAAGAAGAAGAATCAGAAAGAGACCAAGCCTCCAACTGCAACAGGTCATGTTGGATCCAAGAAAACAACTATTGTTAATTTTACAGGGAGTGTTGATAAAGTCAAAAAGTCTAAAAAGAAAAATATCAAACTCAAATTCCCTTGCAGGCTTTGTAAGGGTGACCACTTTCTGAGGGATTTCCCTGGTCTCCCCAAGGTCTTAAAAATGTGGTCTTCCATGTCATCAACTCCTACTGAACATGATAGTGACACCCCGTCAACTAGTGACATGGTTGGTAAGAAGAATAGAACTGTCAATTTTCCTTATATGTTATGAAAAGGTGATCATTACTATCACCTTTTCCCTAATGTGGATGAGGCTTCTTGTCTTTTGGAAAAGATTCAACTTCCAACTAGTTATCATAAAATCTATCCCAAACCATCATTAGTTAATGGACTGGTCAATCTGGTTCCATCCACGATCAGTCTAGTTGATCATGTGGTCAATTTGGTTTCATCCTCAGTTGAACCACTAACCCAAGCAGTTGATCCAATTTCGTCATCGATCAACCTGACTCTTCATCTGAAAAGTGAAACCCAAGTGATTGATCTAGTTTCGTCATCGATCGATCCCACTCCTCCCTTGAAGAGTACAACCAAAGTGGTCCATCCGGTTCTTTCATCAGTCTATCCCACTCCTCATTCAAAGAGTTAGGATGTCACTCAGGTTTACCTTATTAATATTGATTCACCCGGACACGGGGGAACTCCACATGTCCATCTGGACCATTCTTCAAGCAATCAAATGATTTCTATTAATTGGAATCATTTGAAAAAATCTTGTCTTCCTTCTTACGAACCTTTCCAAATCACTGTGCAGGTTTATGATAGGAATATTCCTAACAATATAATAGATGAAGGTTCTTCTATTAGCATCTCATTGATGAATTCTTAGTAGGATTTTGGTTCCCCGCAGCTTGCGCATGTGACTCAGAATATATTGACCTTTTACAGACAAGTTAGTCAACCTTTAGGGATCCTTCCTCATTTTCCAGTTACTTTGGGAGGAAAAATAGTTTACGTCGATGTGATGGTAGTTCATGACCCCTTGGAATTTAACCTACTCCTCGAGCGAGACTATGTCTATGTTATGAGATATTTTGTGTCCACTCTCTTTTGAGTGATATGAATCCATCACAAAGGAAACATATTAATGTTCGACCAACTTTCATTCATTGACCCTCATATTATGGTCAACCATCCACCTTCCCTGAATGGTCCATACATGCCAACAATGTTTGCCCCACCAAAGGTCAATTATGTAATGATTGCCCCATGTTTTCAACCCCGAATGAGAGGGAATTTCCCCCTTCTCCTGACTTAGATCCGGTAGTTGACATGGTCATCTCTTCGATAGGTCTATTAGAGCCATATCTCCCTACCCTTATCGAGGTAGTCAATATGTATTCCTTCCAGAGTGTTTTTCTTCCATCTATCGAAGATCTCCTGGAAGCCATGGCTGACATTTGTCCCTTGACATGTATTCCTTCCAAATAATTATCCTCTTGGAAGCCATGATCAAGTAGAGGTTTTGAGCAAAATTTTTCTTCTTTGTGGAAAGATCGCTAAAAAATGAAACAAAGGTCTTGAGAACAGTAATTTTTTTTCGTGACAAGCTCATTAAAAAAATGAAATAGAATCTACGAGCATCATTTTCCTCTCTATAACAAGCTCGTTACAAAATGAAAAAAGTCACCTCTCCTATCAATTCGAGTCTTTTCACTAGATCTCAAAGACATTGAGTCTAATCTTTAGCTAGATCTCGTAGGTGTCAAGTCGAGTCTTTCATGGGGATAGAGTCATTATGGACATATCTAATAGGTTGTTCCATACAAATTTCTTCTTGCCAATCCCCATGAAAGAAGGTGGATTTAACATCCATCTAATGGACCTCCAATTTCTGTGAGGCTGCAATGGCTAGAACAAGGTGGATGGAATTCATTTTGGCTACAAGGGAAAATGATTCATTATAGTCAATTTCTTCAACTTGAGAGAATACTTTTTCAACTAACCGAGCCTTGCATCTTTTAACACTTCCATTTGATGCATAATTAGTTTTTTTATATCCATTTACATATGACAAGTTTTATTCCTTTCATAAGAGGTACAAGATCCCAATTATCGTTTTCCATTAAAGAATGATACTCTTCATTTATTGTTGTATCCCATTTTGGATAACCTAAATCTTCTACAAATGTCTCTGGATCACAAGTCTTTGAAACTTGAGCCAAAAGAGAAGAGGATTGCTAAAAAATTGAACATGTTTGGTGTTGATTTGAAAAATACCTGACAAGATCACCAACTAATTCTCATGTTGAATGGACCCATCTAGGAAGTGGTGGTATTGGTGTAGGTTCATGTTCAATGGAATCATATAGAGGAAGGTGAGTAGGTGGAGGTGTATTTTGATCCTCACTATCATCACATGAAGATGAAAAAAATCATAATAGGAACATAATAAGGCACAAACACCGGAGACAGATCGTAGAACAAAGAAGGCACAAACATTGAATTAGGATTTAAGGCCAACAAATTTTCATCAAATTTTATATTAATGATTTCATTACAATGTGGTTGAAGAAGTTTTTTATATTTGACATCTTCAGAATAACCAACAAATAAACACTTCTCACTTTGAGGCTGCAATTCTCTATTTTTCTCATCAGGAATATGAGCCCATGATACACTACCAAATACACAAAAGTGACTAACATTTGGTGTAGGTTTATTCCATTCTTCTTTTAGTGTTATATTTTTAAGAGCGTTTGTGGGAGTGTGATTTACTATGTAATTTTCACAGTTAATGGCTTCCTCCCAAAACTTTAGATTTAATCCCTTAGATTGGATCATACAATTATCCATTTATTTTAATGTGTGGTACTTTCTCTCAACAACACCATTTTTTTGTGGTGTATATGGAACAATGTGTTGCATTTGGATGCCCTGTGTAGTGCAGTAACTTGTAAAATTATTGTTCACATATTCTCCTTCATGATTTGTTCTTAACCCTTGAAGTTGATGTCCATATTGATTTTCCAGAAGGGCCTTGTAGATTTTTTTTTTTTCAAAAACTTCACTCATAAGTTTTAATAAGTAAACCCAAGTGCGTTTGGAAAAGTAGTAAATAAAATTTAATAAATACTTTCACCAAGAAAAATAAGGAGAAGAAAGTGGACCATACAAGTCATTGTGAACAAGATGGAAAGGGGATGAGGCATGTTTGTCAAAACTATTCAGATGATGTTTTCCAAGAACAAAACTAATACAAACACCCTCTTTGTAAGAAACAAGAGGAGGATGAGTCACCATCTGTTGATTACATAGTTGATTCAATGATAGATAATTTAGATGACCAAACCACTCATGCCAAATTTTGCTCAAGTCATTACTATGACAAAAAAAATAATGGAAAATATGATGACCCAAAGTTTTCAAACTTGTACAACTTGGTAATATCATCAACAAATCCAATTGCAAGAACATGCTTAGGATCTTTATATCCTCGATTACAACTTGGTGAGGTGAAAACTCTACCGTTTAACCTTCACCTAAAAGAGTGATTTCATACACTGATAAAAGGTTGTAGGAAATATTTCGAACAGATAATACATCATTAAAATTACCATTGTCTACCTGAACTGTTGCAGACCTTACAACACTAAGATATCTATCATCACCAACATATATTTTCTTGGTGTTACATTCATATAGAGAAGAAAATATGGATTCATCTTTAATCATATGATAAGATACTCTAGAATCAATAAGCCACTCATCAAAAGAAGAAGTAGAAGTTGCATTGAAGAATAAATTAAAAGTAGAAAGTGTTTGTCCATAAGAATAAGAAGAAGGCGTAGAATCAATTTTGATGTTGTTCTTCTTCATCGTTGTTTCTAAAGATTCCATATTCTTAAAACATTTGGACTCCTCATGACCATATTTCCCACAATAGTTGTAATGCTTATCACTAGTATTCTTACTTTTGTATTTTTTTCCTTTATCATCATCAAGTGCAAAGACTAATGGAGAGGGTTTGGTACCCTTGTTTTTCGTGTTATTGTGGAAAGGATGTTGCTTCTTTCGATTCTTGGATTTATCTTTCTGATAGACCAATATGGCTTTGTTGGATGTACCTTTATTTCTTATCATTCCAAGTTGCACAAGCTTATCTTTTTCTCAATCCATCAATCACAAAATGAGTCCACAGTGGGATTTTTTAAGGCATTCCCTAGAGATTCTCTAGTGGCATAAAATGTAGATACAAAAACATAATATGCACTACCTAGCCTAGTAATAATAACATAGATGCATCGGTCATCCTTCAGATCTAGTTCACATTATATCTACAAAAGTATAATTGTTTTGAATTTAGACAAGTAATCTTCAATGCAAAGAAAATCATTTGGGATAAAATTCATTAATTGATTTTCCAACTTGTGAGCTTGAATAATATTGTGTTTACCAAACACAACTTCGAGGATTTCCCAAGCTATATTTGGGATCTCAATTTTTTGAAGGCTAAACCTTAAATCAAGAGAGATGGACATTCTGATTAGTCCATGGGTTTATTCATTCCTATTAATCTATTTGGCATACATGCCATCATCAGTGAGTTCTTGTTCTTTTCCCAAGGTATTCCAATACATTAGTTTACTTCTTAATACATCCTATATATGGGATTTCCATAATAACTATTTGGTATTGGAAAGCAAAATAGCATTTGGATATGCCATATTAAAATATGAAAAAAAAGATGAAACTAATGGTTTGGATGGAAAGATATACAAAAAATAGGTTGTTTAAAGAAAACGATATTGAAAACGGACTTCGGATGTGAAAGTTATGCCCTTTTGAAAAAAGGCATAAATGGTATCCAAAGAGACATGTGGAAAGTAGAAGATGGTCCACGTGGTGATTCTCCTCCTCATTGTCCCTATAAGCTCACTTTTAAATAAATTATGAAGTGACCCACTTTTATAAAATAAGAGGGAATCACTTTTACAATGAAGTTANCAACTAACCGAGCCTTGCATCTTTTAACACTTCCATTTGATGCATAATTAGTTTTTTTATATCCATTTACATATGACAAGTTTTATTCCTTTCATAAGAGGTACAAGATCCCAATTATCGTTTTCCATTAAAGAATGATACTCTTCATTTATTGTTGTATCCCATTTTGGATAACCTAAATCTTCTACAAATGTCTCTGGATCACAAGTCTTTGAAACTTGAGCCAAAAGAGAAGAGGATTGCTAAAAAATTGAACATGTTTGGTGTTGATTTGAAAAATACCTGACAAGATCACCAACTAATTCTCATGTTGAATGGACCCATCTAGGAAGTGGTGGTATTGGTGTAGGTTCATGTTCAATGGAATCATATAGAGGAAGGTGAGTAGGTGGAGGTGTATTTTGATCCTCACTATCATCACATGAAGATGAAAAAAATCATAATAGGAACATAATAAGGCACAAACACCGGAGACAGATCGTAGAACAAAGAAGGCACAAACATTGAATTAGGATTTAAGGCCAACAAATTTTCATCAAATTTTATATTAATGATTTCATTACAATGTGGTTGAAGAAGTTTTTTATATTTGACATCTTCAGAATAACCAACAAATAAACACTTCTCACTTTGAGGCTGCAATTCTCTATTTTTCTCATCAGGAATATGAGCCCATGATACACTACCAAATACACAAAAGTGACTAACATTTGGTGTAGGTTTATTCCATTCTTCTTTTAGTGTTATATTTTTAAGAGCGTTTGTGGGAGTGTGATTTACTATGTAATTTTCACAGTTAATGGCTTCCTCCCAAAACTTTAGATTTAATCCCTTAGATTGGATCATACAATTATCCATTTATTTTAATGTGTGGTACTTTCTCTCAACAACACCATTTTTTTGTGGTGTATATGGAACAATGTATTGCATTTGGATGCCCTGTGTAGTGTAGTAACTTGTACAATTATTGTTCACATATTCTCCTTCATGATTTGTTCTTAACCCTTGAAGTTGATGTCCATATTGATTTTCCAGAAGGGCCTTGTAGAATTTTTTTTTTCAAAAACTTCACTCATAAGTTTTAAGAAGTAAACCCAAGTGGGTTTGGAAAATTAGTAAATGAAATTTAATAAATACTTTCACCAAGAAAAATAAGGAGAAGAAAGTGGACCATACAAGTCATTGTGAACAAGATGGAAAGGGGACGAGGCATGTTTGTCAAAACTATTCAGATGATGTTTTCCAAGAACAAAACTAATACAAACACCCTCTTTGTAAGAAACAAGAGGAGGATAAGTCACCATCTGTTGATTACATAGTTGATTCAATGATAGATAATTTAGATGACCAAACCGCTCATGCCAAATTTTTCTCAAGTCATTACTATGACAAAAAAAATAATGGAAAATATGATGACCCAAATTTTTCAAACTTGTACAACTTGGTAATATCATAAACAAATCCAATTGCAAGAACATGCTTAGGATCTTTATATCCTCGATTACAACTTGGTGAGGTGAAAACTCTACCGTTTTACCTTCACCTAAAAGAGTGATTTCATACACTGATAGAAGGTTGTAGGAAATATTTCGAACAGATAATACATCATTAAAATTACCATTATCTACCTGAACTGTTGCAGACCCTACAACACTAAGATATCTATCATCACCAACATATATTTTCTTGGTGTTACATTCATATAGAGAAGAAAATATGGATTCATCTTTAATCATATGATAAGATACTCTAGAATCAATAAGCCACTCATCAAAAGAAGAAGTAGAAGTTGCATTGAAGAATAAATTAAAAGTAGAAAGTGTTTGTCCATAAGAATAAGAAGAAGGCGTAGAATCAATTTTGATGTTGTTCTTCTTCATCGTTGTTTCTAAAGATTCCATATTCTTAAAACATTTGGACTCCTCATGACCATATTTCCCACAATAGTTGTAATGCTTATCACTAGTATTCTTACTTTTGTATTTTTTTCCTTTATCATCATCAAGTGCAAAGACTAATGGAGAGGGTTTGGTACCCTTGTTTTTCGTGTTATTGTGGAAAGGATGTTGCTTCTTTCGATTCTTGGATTTATCTTTCTGATAGACCAATATGGCTTTGTTGGATGTACCTTTATTTCTTATCATTCCAAGTTGCACAAGCTTATCTTTTTCTCAATCCATCAATCACAAAATGAGTCCACAGTGGGATTTTTTAAGGCATTCCCTAGAGATTCTCTAGTGGCATAAAATGTAGATACAAAAACATAATATGCACTACCTAGCCTAGTAATAATAACATAGATGCATCGGTCATCCTTCAGATCTAGTTCACATTATATCTACAAAAGTATAATTGTTTTGAATTTAGACAAGTAATCTTCAATGCAAAGAAAATCATTTGGGATAAAATTCATTAATTGATTTTCCAACTTGTGAGCTTGAATAATATTGTGTTTACCAAACACAACTTCGAGGATTTCCCAAGCTATATTTGGGATCTCAATTTTTTGAAGGCTAAACCTTAAATCAAGAGAGATGGACATTCTGATTAGTCCATGGGTTTATTCATTCCTATTAATCTATTTGGCATACATGCCATCATCAGTGAGTTCTTGTTCTTTTCCCAAGGTATTCCAATACATTAGTTTACTTCTTAATACATCCTATATATGGGATTTCCATAATAACTATTTGGTATTGGAAAGCAAAATAGCATTTGGATATGCCATATTAAAATATGAAAAAAAAGATGAAACTAATGGTTTGGATGGAAAGATATACAAAAAATAGGTTGTTTAAAGAAAACGATATTGAAAACGGACTTCGGATGTGAAAGTTATGCCCTTTTGAAAAAAGGCATAAATGGTATCCAAAGAGACATGTGGAAAGTAGAAGATGGTCCACGTGGTGATTCTCCTCCTCATTGTCCCTATAAGCTCACTTTTAAATAAATTATGAAGTGACCCACTTTTATAAAATAAGAGGGAATCACTTTTACAATGAAGTTA
>JZKD02S0604412.1:0-15944 GCA_000966675.3 Picea glauca | reverse complement strand
TGCCCCCTCGAAGAGGCTTATTATATGAAATTATCTCTTTTTCAAGGCGTTGAGTACTTTTCCTGAGGTTTTTCTATGCTATATTGAAGTTTGGTTCTTAACAGAATGAATGCTAGATCTGAGCTAATGCTATGTGCTAAGTGATTGGAAGTGATTGATCTTTATTGTTACTGCGTTGTTCTATAATAAGGGTTTAATCTACGATGTGAATGGGACTCATAATCTAATGCATATTGTTGGCTAAGTTCTCTGTTAAGTGTTGTAATGACAGATCTGTGTCCCAGATTGGTTGTATACACCTAAGTCCTACAAACCTCCCTGCCTCTACCTCGGATGAGACTTCATATGCTTCACAGGTTTTTCCGAAAGGGCCAGTAGTTAGGGTTTTGTTGGTGCATTGTTGAAGCATTGAACCTTGGATCTGCCCCTGTGCCAACAAACACTTTATATGAAACAATGACTAGTGTACCTTATGTGTGTTGGACAACCATCATCCGATGAACCATGTTGATCCAGTGCAATGAATTGAGTTGGATGAGGGGGAAGACATATGAGGGGCTACTATTTTTGGAGAATATTGATCATCATCATCATCATTATCGAGATCATTGTTTTCATTGCGGGACATGAGACATGATATCCTCTAGTTACCCCTAAGTGAGGGGGATAACATGTCCTAACTAGCATATCCAAAGCTTACTAGGGTGTTGAAGGAACTTGTTGTCAGAGAGTAATACTAATGATCCTTGTTTTATAATATTACATTGAATGTTGCAATCATGCCAACCCTTATGTTATTGTTTCTCAACCATGTAGTTGTATATTGCAATCAATCGATCCTCTTTTAATTACAACAACTCATCCAACCATCATAGCAATGACTGGTCATCTGACATCTACGTCACAAGTGAAATCCTGAGGCTTGGTACCTCAAACTCTAATGGCATCACCACTTCCTTGTCATAGACTAATAAGCATGGAGTATAAATTAAGAGAGAAAGAATAGGTCCCATAGTTTTTTGTAGAATGCAATTTTTGAAGAGACAACATTTGTATGATACAAAGGGGAAGTTAGGATCATGCCTCAGAAAAAATTGTCTCTTAACGCATACTTACTCATATAGAAATGACCTAGGGGAGGCATGAGGAGTATTATGGGGAAAAAAAACATTGGGAATGCTGAAAATACAAGTTGTGATGCATTTATCTAGTGTTTCTCCACTATTAGTGAGCATCCATAACCCCGACAGAGTCACCCCGGTGTCACAAGACTTGCTTCGCTTCCAACAAGCATCCATAGCCCCGATGAAGATACTTGCATGTCCCACATGATCTTGAATTCATTTACCCAAGACTTTATCTTTTGAAGTTTAATTCTCTTATGCTTAGAGAGAGGTGGATGGGGGGAATTCCAATTTTCCTTTAAAGGCACTAAGGATGACACCTGTGATAGTGAGATTTGACAACTTGACTATAGATGAGTGAACTCCCTAAGTAACGTTCTCTGGAATACTACAAATGTCTCTTCCTAAACCATCACTTCTTAGTCCAAGCAATATAAAAATATGTTCTTAGGCTGAGCCCTCGGTTCCTTACTTTGTCGTATTTAAATTCATGATTCTCGTATACCGATGAACTATGTTCCTCTACTAGATCTGACTTAAAGTGATGCAAAAAAAAGCCATACTTTTGAGGATGTATTGTGTCTGGAGGCCAGTGAACATAGTTATTAGGATGTTGGTACCAAATGTGCTACATTTTAGAAACATTTCAAGGACTAAGATATTAAAAATTTGAGAAATTCAGAGTGACAGTTTTTAATATGGAAGAGTAAAGCCTAAAAATCAAATAAACTACAAAGTATTGAATCTAAAAACAAACAAAAATCAAAGAAAAACTAGGTAAGAAACATAAGTGAAAAACACACTTTTTTATTTATATACAATGAGGGAGTTTCCATAGAGGCTAGTTGACATAGTGTTTCAATATTTGGCCATTTATGAGGAGGAGGTCAGCTTCCCCTTCAAAATTTTGTAACCAGTAAATTCCTTGGCCAATTTTCTCTTTTATCATGAAGGGACCAAGCCACAATTGTTGGAATTTTGAATGTTTTCCTTATGCTCATGAGGCTTGTCCCATTTAAGGACAAGATCTCCAACTTGGAAATATTTCTCACGAGCATAATTCTTATCAAACTAGTGCTTAACGGTCTCTTGATGGGTTTTGAACTTGTGTTTTACCTTGGTATGATTTTCTTCTAAGTTCAAAAAAGTATCAATACGTCGTTGGATGATGGGACATTCTCTCCCACATGACTGCTGGGTAAGTTGTAGGGAAGGAAGGTAAATGTTAAGATAAATTCTTTCTCGTAAACATGAAAGTAGGGGGAGGTCCCTATTAAGGCCTTAGGAGTGACCAGATCATCCCAAAGGGAATTAGGTAGAGTGTTATGCCAATTTCTCTAGTGATCAACTACTATTTTCTTAAGGATTCAAATCAGGTTCTTTTTTGTGGATTCAACCAAACCATTTCCCCGAGGATAATAGTTGGTTGCATATTTCAAAGTAATCCTCTTTTCCAAAGAAAACTTAGATAATTTCAATGTTTAAAGGTATGTTTCATTATCAAACAAAAGAGAGTTAGGGATCCCAAACTTGGTGATAATGTGATGTTCAAGGAAATTCATTAACACCTTAGATACTACACCTATCAACTAGTATCTTCAAGCAAAAATGTGCTTAGCCACTACAGATTGGTATGGTATGGCCCATAAATTTATATCTACGTTCCTATTTGAAAGTCAGTACCCCAAAATAGACCAGGCTTTACAAATTGTAAGACATAAGGCCTTTAAGGAAGTACCTAACCTCCCTCTTGAACAAGAAGAAAATGAATGGATTACACCTCTTCAAAGGTTACAAGGTTGTTATAATATTAATGCTGATGAGGATGATGACCCTAGGAATGTGAACATTTCAGAAACTCAAGGATAAAGAGATATAGCAAGGCCAGGGATTGAATTACGTTTTGTTGGGAAACCTATTAAAATTAAGAATATTAACATTGGAATAGAGCAAGAACCTAAGTTAGCAAATGTTGGAGACTATTGGGATGATGCTACTATTAGTAAGATTATAGAACTATTGCATGAGTGTCGGGACTTGTTTCTAACCAAGTTCATAGACATGAAGGGAAATAAAGGGCCCATGGGAGAAATGAAGATTCCTTTGAAAGTAGATGCAAGGTCTCTCAAGCAGAGGCCTTACAAACTGAATCCCAAGTACAAGCATAAAGTTAAGATTGAATTAGATAGAATGTTTGAAGCATGAATCATAGAACCAATTGAAGAATCTAAATGGATCAACCCTATGGTAGTCCAAGATAAGAAGTTAGGAGAAATTAGAATACGTGTAGATCTAAGGAAACTGAATAATTCATGTTCACATGATCCATCACCTTTTACTGATTAAGTTCTAGATAATGTAGGAGGACAAGAAGTTTATTCATTCACATATGGATTTTCAGGCTATCATGATATCATAATTGCTAAGGAGGACATACATAAGACTAC
Source organism: Picea glauca (assembly GCA_000966675.3). Taxonomy (NCBI): domain Eukaryota; kingdom Viridiplantae; phylum Streptophyta; class Pinopsida; order Pinales; family Pinaceae; genus Picea; species Picea glauca. The sequence continues at coordinate 12,373 of JZKD02S0604412.1, read as the reverse complement.
ATTTGAAAAAAACTGGTTTATTTTCAGTACATTGTGATGCCTTTTGGTTTGAAGAATGCACCAACCATATTTTCCAGGGTGGTGGTCGAAGCATTAAAGGAATTTTTACATAAGTTTTTGTAGGAATAATTTGATGACTGGACCATTTTTAGTCTATTGAAAGATCATATTGAATGTTTGAGATTAGTGTTAGATAAGTGCAGGGAATATCAGATTTCCCTGAACTTGAAGAAGTGTATTTTCTTTTCCCCTTTTGGAGTGTTGTTAGGACACATTGTGTGTAAGCAGGGGTTGTTGGTAGATCCTTCCAAGATTGGTATCATTGTTGATCTACCTCCTCCTACTTCGGTTAGACAGTTGCGCACTACATTGGGACACACTAGATATTATAGAAAGTTTATTAAGGGTTACACAAAGATAACAACACCTATGGAAAAGATATTAAAAAATGATAGTAAGTTTCAATGGACAGAGGAATTCCACCAGAGCTTCAACACACTAAAGCAGAAAATGGTCACTATGCTTGTTTTGATTTTCCTAGATTGGAGTAAGGAATTCCATGTTCATGTTGATGCTTTATCCATTGCATTAGGAGAAGTTTTATCACAACCAGGTGTAGGAGATATTGAACACGATATAGCCTTTGCTAGAAGGAATATTTCTACATCTGAAATGAATTATACTACCACTGAAAGATAAGGCTAAACTATGGTATATGCGTTACAGAAGTTTATACACTACTTGTCGGGAGGACATTTTAAGATGTTCTTTGATCATTTTGCATTGAAATACTTAGTCAACAAGCCAGTGTTGGGGGGGATAACATGCATATGTATACTATTATTCCAGGAGTATGACTTTGAGATCATGGTCAAGATAGGAAGAATGAATAAGGGACCTGACCACTTATCCAAGTTAGAACATGGAGAGGAACCTATCAATTTGGATGATATACTACCAGATGCATAGTTGTTGGCCATCAGAAAAGTTGATGATCACTTCACTGAGATAGTCTAGTTCCTATCCACAAGAATGGCATCTCACGAGTATACAATTATTCAGAAGAAACAATTGGTAGTCCGTGGTGCATATTTTCAACTTATAGCTGGACAATTATATAATATGGGACCAGATGAGATCTTAAGAAGATGTGTTATGGAGTTAGAAAGACCATTGATTCTTACAGAAGCACATGAAGACATCGCAAAAGGACATTATGTAGGGAAAGAAATAACGTAGAAGGTTCTCAGAGATGGCCTATGGTGGCCCACTTTACATAAGGATGCTAAGGAATACTACCAAGCCTGCAATGTATGCCAAAGAGTAGGGAAGTCATCCAGACGGGATGAGATGCCTTTAGCACCTTAGTTAACTTTACAGGAATTTGAGAAATGGGCTATTGAATTTGTGGGACCTATCAACCCACCATGAAAGCACATAGGAGCTTGATATATCATCATTGCTACAAAATATTTGACCATATGGGAAGAAGATAGAGAAGTTAAAGATTGTAGTGTAGATACAACTACACTGTTCATATTTGATGATATCATAACTAGATTTGGATGCTCGAAGATCCTTATCAGTGATAAAGGCACACACTTCATTAACAAAACTATTGAAGCCTTGACTTAGGAGTTCGAAGTTCACCATCAAAAGATCACACCATACCATCAACATGTGAATGGTATAGTTGAAGCTTTCAATAAGATATTGGAGACAACACTTACTAATATTTGTAGTGTTAACATAGATGATTGAGATTTGAGAATTCCAACAGTGTTATGGGCTTATCGAACTATTTGCAAAAAGTTAACCAGGAAAATCCCTTCAAGTTAGTTTATGGCCTGGAAGCAGTGGTACCTATGGAATACTTGGTTCTTAGTTTAAGAATTGCATCATTTACAGGTATGGATGACACCGACGTTGTTCAAGATAGGCTCATGCAGTTGATGGAACTAGAGGAAGATAGGTTCATTGCAGGATTTCATCAGCAGGTGCAAAAAGAATGAGAAAAGGCTTACCATGACCGACATATTAAGAAGAAAGAATTTAAACAAGGAAATTTGGTTCTTTTATACTATGACAAGTTCATGAAGAATCCAGGGAAGTTCATGACACATTGGCTTGGGCCATTTGAGGTTGTCTATGTTACTGAAGGAGGAGCTGTGTAGTTTAAGACCCTTAATGGAGAATGGAAAGATGGTTTAGTAAATGGGAGTCGGTTGAAGCTGTATTATGACAACTAATTGCCTCACAACTCTCAATAAGAGAAAGGAAGAAGGGTCTAGGTACTAGGTGAAGTTGAAATTGGGTACCAGGCATAGAAAAGACAGTTTGCACAAGATAGGGAGGGACAAAGCAGAAAGCACAGGCTGCTCCACACAGTCTGCAGTCAAAGTAATACAAGAGGATTAACCCTACAGTGACTTGGGATGAGTCACATGTGAGTATTGGGGGCATGTTGGCCCTTGGTCAGGTATTGATGAAGAAAGCGAAGATTAAATAAGAAGAAAGACAAAGTGTGAAGTGCGCGGAAGGCACAAAAACTAAGGAAGGGTCGAAGTGGTTAAAGAAGCATAAAATAAGGAATGAAGTAAGGGAAATCAAGACATTGAAATAGAAGATCAAGGAAGATAAAGAAGCAAAGAGGAGATATCGTGGACAAGTCAACAAGCAAAAGAAGACACTAATGGGTGCTTTGGAGCACCTTATGGATAAGAAGGAAGAACAGGTCGACGAAGTCCTTAAAATGCGGGTTATGTGGATATAGGGTTTTGGTACCTAGGGTTTTGGCACCTAGGGTTTTGGAACTTAGGGTTTTGGCACCTAGAATTCATTCTAGGGTTTCTAAGAGTCATGGAATGATAAATAGAGCTCTAGAAGAGTTGAGAGAGATAGAGATATTGAGATGTAAAAGTTTTATGTCTTAGAGAATTCTTGTATTTTTGGATCTTCAGCTGGGTGTGAAGATCGACTTTACAACTGGGTGCGAAGGGTTAGGAGATAAAGAGGAGAGAGAGAAGGATCTGCATCTTAGTGCACATATAGAACTGTGTATTTTCATCTACTTTATCAATAAACACAGTTCTGTGGACGTAACCCTAGGGAGAGGGTGAACCACGCAAAATATTGTTGTTCTATGTGGTTGATGTTGTGTATTTTCCATCTTTTATATTGTTATCACATCATTGTTTTCCCTACTAAAGATAAGAGATATAACTAAATTCGTGAAGTTAAGAATAATACTGTTAAGAAGCTTTAGCTTATCTTGCATTGTCATTCTGGAATCATCTTGCACTTCCTCTGGTTGTAGACACCTACGTCCTGCAACCTACCTATTGCTACTTTGGGTGAGACTCCATCTGCTTTGCAGGTGTTGCTGAAAGGGCCAGTAGTTAGGGTTTGTTGGTGCACTGTTAGAGTTGAACCCTAGGTTTTACCCTGTGCCAACACCATTTCATCATTCACCTTGGTCAATGGTATTTCTTTGGTCCAACACATGAAATAGTATGTAGCGGTTAGGATATATATGTGCTACTTGAAAGAACGAGGATTGATCTCACTAATGATGTCTAACCCCCATTGTCTAAAGGGTTCTTCAACAACAACAGGTTGGAGCAGAACAACAACTTTATATTATCTTCCCATATATTTTTGGCATGTTTCACAACTTCGTTAATATGCATGGGCATCCTTGAACAATGTAGGCCAATAATGTCCATATCTCAATATCTTGTGAGCTATTGTATCTCTTGGAAAATGGCCTCCTATCGGCCCATCATGCATATCTTTGAGGACTTTATCAACATCTTATTTTTCGAGGCATCGAAGTAGTACCCCATCATAATTTTTTTCAGAACAAGATGCCATGTACTAGATGATAGTGTAATGATTTTAGTCTGAGTGTTCTTTTCTGCTTGGCATTGAGGTGTTATGGGGTGGTACCATGCTGAAGATAATACTTGAGGTCATTGTAATATGAGTCTTAAACAACTGGAATATTAGGAACCTGTTGTGTGTACATAGTTGGATCCTCTTGCCATCCATCCTCTTCTTGATTTTCATCATGCATATCTTGTGTCACCAATTTGCAAAGGTATTGACCTTTAACAATGTTGGACAGTTTAAATTATAGGTCATGTTCTTGCAGGGTTTTCATCCAATTACCTCATCTCTCTCCTAGATCCTTTTGAACAAAGAGAGATATGGCCTTTGGATGAGGGACAATGACTTTAGTGTGGTTCTTCAAAATGTAAGGTCTAAACTGTTTGATTGCTTTGTGGACAACAACATATTTCTTTTCCACTAGTGGGTAGTTTAGTTCAACACCTTGTAACCCAATTTTCATGAATGCGACGAGGTATTTATTCCCTTGTTAATATTTTTGTGTGAGGATTACTGCAAGGGAATGATCAAACACAAATGTGTACAAAAATAATTCGTTAGTGAAATGTGGAATTCGTAGAGATGGTGCAGTGACTATAGCTTCTTTGATATATTCAAAATCCTCTTTCTCAACGGATGCCCATTTGAATTGAACATCTTTCTTAATCATCTGTTGAAGTGGTTTAGAAATTTTGGCAAAGTCTGGATTGAATATTCTTACAAAGTTTATCTTTCCAAAAAAATATTGCAGTAACTTCTTTCTATGCGATGAAGGGATTCGCATAATAAATTTTGTTCTTTCCGGGTACACTGAAATTTCATCTATGGAAATCACATTCCCTAATAGTATACCCTATAAAACAAAAACAAAAATAGTCTTCTTGGGATTCAATGAGATCCCATACTTTTTGTATCATTTGAATATTTGTTTCATATGTCTTGGGTGATCTTCCATTTTCTTTGAATAATCCATGACATCGTCGAGGTAGACCACCACACTTTGATTGATTAAAACTTTGAAAGAAATATCCATATCCCTTTGAAATGTAGTAACTACATTTACTAAATCAAAGGGAATCCTTATATATGCATATGTCCCCCATTAAGTTATGAATGTGGTTTTCAATCGGTCTGGTTTTTCCACGAGAACCTGGTTGTATCCTAAAAACCCATCCAATAGAGAGAACATCTCGGAGCCAGAGATGAGTTGCAGGATTTGTTCCATGGGGGGAACTGGGTATTTATCTTTTTCCGAAGCTTAGTTTATGTTCTGAAAAAATATATATATCCTAATATCTCCAGGCTTGTTTATGACATGCACCATATTCAACACCCAAGTTGAACGACAAACCTTAAAAATGATTCGGATGTTTAACAACTTCTTCAATTCCTTTTGGATGAGTGGTTAGAGAGTTGGATGTATCTTCCACAGATTTTTTTGGAATGGTTTGTGAGACCTTCCTTAATTGGGATCACATGTTGGATTATCTGGGTGTCATAAGTATTCATATCATCTTAAGTTCATGCAAACACATTATGGTACTTCTTGACCAGCTGTGTAAACATGTATTTTTCTGCTTATGACCAATAGGTGCCCAGGTTGACATACTTGGGCTGTTCAAAGGTCCCTAGATTGACTAGAAAATGCATCATGGTTGAACTATTGGTATTTGGATTAGAAGGCCTCTTAAACTTAGTCTGTAAATCAAATAGATTTTTAAGTGTTAGCACATTGTTTGGGATGAAATTTGCTTTCACTTTGCTTGCTTCATCCTGATAATTTTGAAGGTCTTGTTGATGGATTTTGTCGTCAATCACATAATCTTGGAAGACATCTGAGCTAGTGAGGAAATTGATAATTTGAGTAATGTTATTGAATACTCTCCAATTCATGATGTTATCTGGTATCGAAGGCCTGGAAATTATTTTGACAAAGAAACCATTATTAAGAGGTGTATATCTAGAAGCCACATTTGCCAAGATGTTTGCAACAACATTTTGATAGTGAGGTATATATTCAATATTAAAAGCTTCAAAAGAGTAAAATAAATCCCATACCTATTTTTTATAACCTCTTAAATGTGGAGACATGCGGTGAATGCAGTTTCTTACATGTCTAACGATTATTTATGAATCACCAAACACCCATAGACACTTTACCTTAAGGTCGATGGATTTCTTCAAATATTGGACCAAAGATTCATATTCTACGGTGTTATTGGTGCATTTGAATTCCAATCGACAAGATATGAGCATTTTTCATTGGTGTGGATTGAAGAAGATGCATCATGCTTCGACTCAGTGTTTGGATTTGGAGCTGTAAAAAAACATCGTCAAAATGTCAGTATATATAGATGGGTTAATAATATAATAACCTAACTCTTTTAATACTATACAGGTGTTATCATTAGTCTGATTGCATAGATGGAACTCATAAAATGTATCTATTTGTGTTTCAGATGACTGTGCTTCATAACAACCATGATCAGTCTCTAAAAAATAATTTCCCAAAAGAGTGTGAGCAAAGCTGATGGGTTTGTTTTTACCTTCTAACTCAGTTACCATGTGCTTCATGTGTGCTTTAGAAGCCATAGATGGGACCAATCAGTGGAAAAATAACCTTTAATTTTAGCAGACCAGTCTCTTATTAACAACAAACCATAACTTTAAGGTATATCAACTGCAACAATGTCAATAAATTGATGTACTCTAGAGTCAAATGAAAGTGTATTTAAGACATATTTAAGCTGTCCTTTGAATTTGACATCTGTCCTATCCAACTTTATGATTTTGGTTTTGGTTAACTATGGGACAACGTTTATCTTTGGACAGTTTGCATAGGGCATGATGTTCAATGAGGCACTAGAGTCAGCTAAGCAATTGTGTACATTGAAATTAAAAATTTTATATGTAAAAAGGAAAGGATGTACTTGGGATTTTGAGTGTGCACCTATGCTTGCTATGTTTATGGCAGCTTCGATTTCCACCCGATGGACTTCTTTTTCTTCAATAGTCTTAGGAATGCTATCAATAGCAACGATGATTTTCTTTCGAGAATTATCAGGTTGAAAGGCATTATGCAACATATCATGTTGTTGTGGTAATGAGAAGATATCAAGTATAGAGATATTGGATTTCATATTCTTCATATCTTCTATAACATTGTAATCTAGAGATTTTTTTTTTGGTCTGCTCATTGTTGAGTTTGATTGCGTGCCACTAGTCTTTTTATTGGGTGCTACTATGTTGGATTTGGCATTGTTTACAATTGGGTTGGATGTACTTGGTTTGTTGATATTAGATGGAATAAGTACAATAGGTTTGTTTTTTCCTTTATTCTGGGTTGGAATACTTGGTTTCGGGGTAGGAAGAAGAGGGGTAATCTTCCTAAGAGGGATGTTAGCATTATAATATTAGGAAGAGGATGTGCTGGGAACTGGACCTTTGCTGTGTAAATTGTAATCTCTAGAGACAACCTTAACTACTAGCATATTTTCTACAAATATTTCTTCTATTTTCTCATCGTCTGAGTCTATACACTAGTCCCAAAGGAACATAACAACTTCTGGGGGAGGCTCTTCAATGGTATCGTCATTCACTATGCCACTTGTTTGTTCATTATTTAGATTTTGTTGATCTAACAACTGATTTATAACCAAGGTCATGGAATTTACCCATTGAGGGCATGTCTTCTCAAAGTGATTTTGTTGGTGATATGAGCAAAAATTATCGTTGCCAAAGATGTCTATATTTAATGCAATTTGAGGAGCTTCAGGTGGCCTAGGTGGGTTTTCATTTCTCTTAAAGAATGGATGGAAAGTTCTAGACTTTGAATATCCTTCATTGGCATTCTTCTTGATATCCACAACTTCATTTAAAAATTTCCTGACTAACTTCACCACACTTTCAATATCTTTGAGTTCCTTTTCGGGTGGCTTTACTAGCAGTAAAGGTTTATTTCCGACCGACCTGATTTAATTAGAGTGTGAGTGATGGTCATATGGGGATAAATCCCTTTCTATAGTTTCAAATTCATCAAAATTCAGATCCAAAGTGTCTCTATTTGCTCGCTTGAAAAACACGACTATGGAAGGGATAATAGCCGCAATGTAGTACTCGATGGCTAAGGATTGTGAAGGAGTTGTGTCAACAATAAAATTAGTTAGGACCTTAAGAAATTACTATTTGAAATCCCTCAATTTTTCCATTTTAATGGCTCATAACTCTTTATACATGGATGCGGTTGTTTTCTGTTCATCAAATTTTCTAATAAACACCTTCTCAAAGTCTTCCCAGTAGGTTATGGAATTAGGTGGAAGACTATAGTACCAGGTAGATGCTCTTCTATAGAAGGTGTAAGGAAACAACCTACAAACCACATATTCATGCTAGACATTTAGAAAGTGAGTGGATAAGAACATTTTTTTTATGTGATCCTCTAGTGAGCTTGGTCTGTCTGGATCAAACTTGGGAAGGACCTTGTTATATCTCCTGGGCATTTCATGTAAGGGTCCTACTAAATTCAACACACCTTCAAACATCCAAGGTGTAATAATTTCCCTTCACTCTTGACGTTCACCCATGATCTGTTGAAGAATTATTTCAGGGTTTTCACCATCAAGGTTATGTTTGAATTCAGGAGGGGTAGGGGGAAATTGACTCAAGGGTACTGGTACTTCTTGTAATTCAGTTTCAATGAGATATAGTACATAATCAACAATAACATTGAGGTGATTATATGTTTGTCTTATACGTGTATCTTTCCTCCTTGGGAGATCTGAGGCTATTGGTAACTGACCATGTAATTTTGCGTAAGTGTAGGTTATATGATGAGTTCCAATGAAGTATTCTTGTGGTACACAAAACCAAGTTTCTGTATGAGTTTCAGGAATGCCCGTGGCACTTTCAAAATTAGGGTTTGTATCTTTAAAGGTAGTCTATTGTTTAGGATTGATATGTGGGAAAATAGTTGTAACAATATTACTTTCAAAGGACTGACCACAATTCTGTAGAGAGTTTATGTAAGCCATACAAGTAACACTCTCCTTCTAGCACCAATTCTATTGATGAGTCAAAATGTTTCCTGCAACATTAAGGTGTTCTCCCCGATGCACGGTCCCAATCAGACTATGCACCGTTTGGTTTAGGAAACCCATATGGAGTTTGGACCGAGTTCCATTGTTGATTATGAGGATGAATATGGATGGTTATGAAACATAAATATGTAGATGAATACTATGTATGAAAATAAATATAATTTGCCTCTAACCTATCCTACCTATCTAGGAGCGAACTGAAGTAACCAAGATGAGATGTGATGAAACTAAACTCTGTCAAAAAAATCACCCAGAAAACTGAATTAAAGGTGCAAAGTTAGAAACACATGCAAACATACATATAACCAGAAAAGTCCAAATTATATTTCTGCATACATAACAACTCATGAGCTCAGGACTTATAAATACAAGAAAGAATAACAATACTGCAAAATGACATTGAATGCATCAGATTAGTCTATAAGAAAACGTTGTCCTTACAGTCCATGTGTTCAACATACATTCCACTTGAAATAGTTCACAAAAAAACAACCACACACACAAGTTCTTCTCTCTTTCAAAAACTGGCCCTAAGGGATTCTCAATATTCATTAACACAACATATGTCCTTGAATTAGTTCTTGTGTTTATACAATGCTTAAGATCCATATCAAAGTTGGTCTCTTCTTCTATTTATACTCTTTTTCCTAACTATTTGTGACTCTTTGTATTCCCCTAAAGAAATTTTTACAAAACTATTCATCTTTCCTCTACTTGATGACATGTGTACAAAGAAAATAAAAAATTGGGAGTAGTTCAGAAAGGACAAAATATGGTACAGGTAATAGCAATTTCAAATTTTCTATTTTTCCCTTTTACGAATTCTTGTCTCGGAGATATGCTACCCAGATTTATAGCAGATCATTGTTGGAGTTACTTCACACACACCTAGGATTTATTTTTCCTAAGGTTTTTCCTTGTTTATTAGTCATTATTAGTCATTATCCAGTCTCCTATATTTTAGGGGAGAATATTCCACCTGGAGAATATTCTCTTCAGTTTTCACTTCAGTTTGACTAGTTGAGTGAAGTATAAATGTTGCATTGGTTTTGTCACCATGAAACATTGGGATCATCACCAACTAATGCGCATTTTCTTTGGGATCATCACCAGAATAACACATTACTCATGATTCCCTAATCTCCTCCTCACTTCACTCTGTTTCAGTCAGTTAACTAAAGACTGATAAACTAGTTAACTCATACTAGGTGGCAGTTCACTCCTGTAACTACTCGAGAGACTATACTAGGTAGTAGTTTACTCCCATAACTTCTGGTGTGTGTGTGTCCATATCACTCTAGACCACCACTATGGATCATTAGTTACTCGTGTATCCTATATCTATTGTAAATTATTCACAACGGTTAATGATAATTCTTTCATTCTTACTCTCCTTCTTCTTCTTTCTCTAATTATCTCTGCAAATGTGTGTATAATTGTTTATCTAGATCTATTATGTGCAGGTTCAACACATTTACATGGTATCAGAGCCGACAGACTACTAAGAAAAAGATACACCAAATTATTTTTGCAGGTATTGAATATTGAAGAACGCAGAAAAGATGGAATTTACGTTTTACTCACTGATAATACTTCTCACGATTCATAAATATTTGGAGTGGAAGCCAAAGATTCTAATTATTCTCATAAGTAGAGGCTTATACCAAATAACCATGGCAATGGAAGTAGAGTTTGATTCCGTCGATGAGAAAAATGACTTTATTAATAGACAAGATATGGCCATAGGATTTATCTTCTTGTCTATTTCTCCAGAAATTCTCCACCAAGTATGTGATGTCTCACAAGACTTCACTCCAAATGAATTATGGACCATATTGGAGGTTCTATTTGGGAATAAAGAATATTGTGAATATTTCATGCAGGGGATTGAATAGATAGAGCCAGAAGAGAAGTGTTCGCCCTTGACCAAGTTGTGGGAACACTTGGTCATATTTGATTGTTTTTGGGACTTCGGCAACCTGTCGAAGATGGAGCACTAGATGAAGTAGAGATCACAGGATCTCGGCCCACTTTTGGGCCCATTTTGGGTTTTGGGAATATGTAATGGGAAAGGGATGTCGGCCCGTGGATTCACCCACACTTAGGACCACTTTTGTAAATGTAACAATCGACATCTAGGCATATAGTAGAGTATTATTGTATCTATGTGATATAGGCTAAGTGCCAAGTGCAATATGTGTGATCAAGGTGTTATGCATTCTATAGGATTACATAGCTTAGTGCAAGTCCTTGTGTGGAGATATAGAAGGATTTGTGTTGTAAGGAAAGGAAGAAGGATCTAGCGAGCTGCGCAGATCTTCTATCCTATGTGCAGTAGGTTTTGGTGGCTGCATGCTTGTAACTAATTGAAGACGCTAATAAATAAGAAGAGTTGGTGGACGTAGCCCCAGGGTGGGGTTGAACCACGTAAATCTATGTGTTATGCTTTGTTCTTTGACTTGATGTGGTTATCTCTGCTTTTGCTAGGTGCTTTGATAGATCTACTTATGCTTTATGCTTCATTAGATGCGTATGAATAGTATATCTGATATGTATGAAGATGCTTAGTGTTGATCTACTGGATCTAATCTGTTTTATTGTTGCTAAGTGCTAAGATACCTTAGATCTAAGTGAACATTGCGATGCTCTGTGTTATATGCGAGGTATAACGAGGGTTGAATATTCATGAATGATCGATGCTAAGTACTCTGTAAGTGATATAATCATAGATATGTGTCCCATCTTAGGTTGCAGACACTTGAGTCCTGCAACCACCCCTGCCTCTACCTCGAGTAAGACTTCATTTACTTCACAGGTGTTGTCAAAAGTGTCGGTAGTTAGGGTTTTGTTGGTGCGCTCTTGTAGCGTTGAATCCTGGTTCTGACCTTGTGCCAACAAATGGTTCCATTGTTGGGACCTAAAACTGTGATTGTTGGGAACTAGCTTTGTGCAAAGACTCGTCTTGAAACTGTGGAAGATATGTGCGTGGATCTGTGCCCTAGTGCGCAATATTCCACTTGATCTGAAAATCTCTGTGTTAAAGAAAGAAGGCCATATCTGAAGAAAATAAGCAAGATCTGAATTCTTTGTTCTCTAATAAAAGTAAAAGTAGAAGTTTATGAAGAAGAGAGGTCAGATATGTAGAAAAGAAGTAAGATCTGTAAGCTCAATGCTCTAATAAAGGTAAGAATAGTTAAAAGTTTTTAGGTCTGAAAGTTTTGTGCTCTGTAAAAGTAAGATAAGTGAAATTTTTTGTTTCTAAGGTATGGATCTATTTATGTTTAATAGAGTTTATCCTAGCTTGAAAACTAGGGCTCTGATAGATGAAAACAAATTTGATACAAATAAATCTGATAAGCATAATGATAGATATGTTATACCTATGCATA
>JZKD02S0604400.1:266165-276288 GCA_000966675.3 Picea glauca | reverse complement strand
TGGCGCATCTCTTGGAGGAGGATTTTCTGTATTGGTTGAGTTATCTCTTGAACATTTGATAAGCTATTTATGATAAGGAAGTTTTGCTGGTTTTTCTTCCCCTAGAGGGTTTCCCGGGATAAATGTTGTGTCTATTGTGGATGTGTATTTCTCAGTGATCGTGTGCTTATTATGCTCTTAACTTTATGAAATGCAAAGAACTATAATAATAGCATAAACATTAACAACTAGATCTTAAGGCCAATGTATCAACTACCATTATTTTGTTTTTCTTTTTAATAATTAATGCAACACAAAGTTTAAAGGAAATGTTTAGCTTTAGTGAACTCGACTTTCGTGCAAACTATCCTTGCCCTTTCAGGCTAAGTTAAATGTTTTATGTTTTTACACTTGAGAGCTAACCACAATATAATTTATAAATTTTATGTATATCTGATTGTTGGAACACATGATTAATATCGACCCCAACCCTAAAACACGGGATTAATGTAAAATCGACCCCAACCCTAAAACACAGGATTAATGTAAAATATCGACCCCAACCCTAAAACATAGAATTAATGTAAAATACTGATATCGACCCCATTCCATTGTAAAATACTGCATATAATCTATAATTTATAAATTTTATGTATATCCAGTTGCTGGAACACAGGATTAATATCGACCTCAACCCTAAAACACAGGATTAATGTAAAATCAACCCCAACCCTAAAACACAAGATTAATGTAAAATATCGACCCCAACCCTAAAACACAGGATTAATGTAAAATATTGATATTGACCCCAGTCCATTGTAATACTTTTCGACCCCAGTCCATTTATAAATTATATCGACCCCAGTCCATTGTAAAATACTGCAAATAATCTTTATTGCATATATTGCATATAATATTCATATAACTCGCGGCAACAATATTCTTTATAATGTGCATCTAACTCACGACATATAATATGCATCTAACTCGCATATAATATGCATCTAACTCGCGACATATAATATTCATCTTTATTGCATATTTGTAAATCACACATAATCTTCTACATATTGCATATAATATTCATCTTCTGCATATTGCATATGAGTACATGCTTGTTCCCCGAAAGTTCGTGGACCTTGATAATCAGATGCTCCTCTTCATGACTGATCTTGCCGTGTTTGAGATCAGGCCGGAGATAGTTAAGGCACTTTAGTCTTTAGCTTTTTTCAGTTCTCTTTAGACATGCAAATTGATGTCTGTCGTTTCTGTAATTGGTCATTACATTACATAATAAGCATCCACAACACCGAAAACAGTCGAAATTTCCCCCGCAAATGTTAAGCAATCACAGATGCATGTATTCACAGAGGTTTATTCTTACATACTGGCTACTTTGGCGAGAAATTTCCAACGCCCTTCCCCGTGTAAAAAGTAATAGTTATTTTTCGTGTGCATGCGACTGTGTGCAAAGTGAAAAAATTGTAAATTGGCAAATGTGGTTATAGTGTGGTAATTATTCAAGATTAGGAGGTGGGAAAATGTGCATAGGAGGCGAAAGGGCTCACAGAATGTGTGGCACATGCGGCTGTCTTTAAACTGGTAATTATTTAAGTGGAAAAACGCGTGTAGGAGGTTAAACACTCACAGAATGCATGGAAAATGGGGTTGTCTCTAAATTGGCAGCGACTGTCTTTAAATTGGTAATTATTTAAGTGGAAAAACGTGCGTTGGAGGTTAAATGCTCACAGAATGGGTCGTGGCATCAGAGGTCAGTTTAAACATCAGAAAGGAATGCGTGTAGGTCGTGGCATCAAAGAGTTGTTCAAAAACGAATACGTATATGTGTGAAGTGTTTCTTAATGATGTAAACGTGGCATGCACATATATTAATCCTCCTTAATAATTTAAACGTGGCAATTATATATCCTTACAATAAATTTTTAATGTGATTAGGTAAATGTAAAAAAGTAAACATGTTAACGGATGCGCTCATAAATGCAAGGAAGTTATGAACAATAAATATGATTCATTGATTTTGGAGGACGACTAAAAATATGTCAGCATCTTCAATGTGTAGCCATCAGATTAGGGTTTAAGGGTAAATAAGGTTAAAAGATCATTAATTGTGCTCATTGTCAATAGGGATACGCCTTATCGGTGTAATAATAGTTCCAATTGATAAGGAACAACAACCATAAATATTCCCAAATCAAATTACACCGTTAAAAGTTTCCTAATTTTTTATATAATATATATGTGTAAGTATGTATGTGTATAATATCACCCCTAATGTGTATGTATGTTTTTTATGCTGATGGGCATCCCCCTATTGGAATTGATGAATTAATGAAGCTTTTAATTACAAATTTCAATTTTGTTGTCAACATTTAAAGATGCCAGCATATTCTTAGTCATCCTCCCAATTCAATGAATAAGATTTAATGCTCATAACTTCCTTGCATTTATAAATGCATCTATTAACTTGTTTACCTTTTCACATTTACCTAATCATATTAAAAAATTACTATCTAACCATAGGATTGCCACATTTAATTGATTACCAATAATTAATATCTATTCAACCTTTTTCTGATCACGTTTGAATTATTATTAAGCACTGCCTCATCTTCACTGCCACGGATCATATTTTCCACTGATCCCGTGTATCATATTGGGGCAAGCGTTTTTTTAATGCATCTAAATTGTGCCATTCCACGTTTACTATGCGTTTCAATTTCAATTTTCAATTAACATTATCAGATGGAGAGCCGGCAGGTGAAGAGAGCCAAGTGAAGAGCACGGATAGGTGAAGAGCGAACATTTGGCATGCTTTTCAATTAACTCGAGAGTAGATAAGCTCGACGCATTAGCTCACGCCTCAAGCATACGCTGAAGATCTCTTTTTCGGGAAAGCATTTCATTTTGGTTTGTATGGGTGTGAAACATGTGGGCGTTTCGATAAACAAACGACCTTTCAATTAACACACTAGGTCAACCTGGCGATAGTGGGATTAATCTGGCGTTTGGCATGCTCGCTCTATATGGACAAAAGTTTCTTTTAAAGAACCCAACCCTCAACACTGTGGCTCCATTTCAATATGTTAGGCTCCATTTCAATATGTTAAATGTTGTGAGGGGAATTTTAGGACTTTGAAGGCTTATGGATGAGAGGTTTGGGTAAAAAATCAATACGTTGCAATAATCTCTCAACCATTTTTATAACTATGCTCTCTGCAAATGTTTTTTTTTTTCAATTTCATTTTCTAACCAGTTACCTGTTAATTGTATGTTGAGTGTAGATTCAGAGATTGTGTCTGTGGAGGAAAATGGAGGCAAGGCATCAAGATCATTATTGTCAAGTAAATCGAGCATGATCCGGAGGTAAAATGGGCTACGCATAAAGAGAGTCCACAAAGGAGACACAGGATGAAGACAACACGAACGATATAATTAACAAAAATATCATGATGGAAACGTACACTTCATAACCTACGTTACGAGAATCTACCTACGTACACTTCATGATGGAAACGTACACTTCATAACCTACGTTACTTCATAATTAAAATTTTATTTTATTTAATTTGTTTTTTTATTAAAATAAAATATTAAAAATTGAAATTTGATATGTGCGATTATAAACAAATTAATAAGATTAGTTATTTATTTTATAATATAATATTTATTAGAATTTAATTTATTTTTTATAAAATTAAAATATTAAAAAAACAAAATATAAAATGTCTCATGACATTAATATAATATAGATTGTTTTATGTAAACCACTAGAAACTTATATATAATGCTCATTATAATGTAATATTATAATGATTATAGTGTAATATAGAATCATTTTACTAGTTTTATACTCTAATCTTTATAAAAAAAATTACTATAAAATAAAATAAAATAATTTGATAAAAAATTATTTTATTATAAAAAGTAAACATTATGGTATGAAAGAATTGGTCGCTTTTGTGATATTGAAAATGTTGAAGATGGAAAACACTTAATTAGATTTTTTTTTTTTTTTAAATTCCAAAACATTATTTTCTTAATGTGTCAAGCACAAACTAACCTTGTTATGCAACGAACATGCGCTGATGTTGCAATCTGAAGAACAAAATCAAATGTTACAATGTGATGAATATAGAAATGTTGAAATGCGTCGAACATAGTAATGTCGCACAGTGACAAACACAATAAAGTTGAACTTTGTTGAGCGTAGTAATGTTACAATTTGTTGAATATAGTATTGTCGCAATGTGATGAACATAAAATGATGTCACAATGTGATTAACATAGCCATGTCATCATAGTAACGTCGCAATGTAACTAACATCAACAGACATCAAAATGTGTTGCACATCACCTTGTGGTTGCAATGTGATGAACATTTCCTCACGTTGCATTGTGACACACATATCCCAACGTTGCAATGTGTCAAACATTTCCAAATGTTGCAATGTGTCGAACACTTTAACATTGCAATCTTCCAAACATAGTAACGTCACAATGTGACAAATATGTCCTTGGCGTTGCAAATGTGAAAAACATTTCTCAACCTTGCAATGTGATGAACATTCCTCAATGTCACAATGTGAAAAACATTTCCCAACGTCGCAAAGCGACGAACATTTCCCAACTTCAAATTCTGACGAGCATATTCCAACATTGCAATTTGATGAACATTTCCCAATGTTGCATTGTGACAAGCCTTTCCCAATGTCCCAATGTCACGAACATTTCCTAATGTCGCATTCTCATGACTGCTTCCCAATGTTACAATGTGATTAACATTTCTCAACGTCACAGTGTGGCGAACATTTCCCAACGTCGCAATGTGACAAACATTTCCCCACATTGCATTGTGACGACCATTTCCCAATGCCAGAAAAGTAAAATATGATTCTACAATTTGGCGAGTTTATCCTGAGATCGATTTGCAATGATTTATTACCAACGTTTCTTTTTAATGAAATATTCTCGACGTTGCAATGTGACGAACATTTTTCAATGTCATAATGTGACAAACATTTCCCAACATATCATTATGACTACCATTTCCCAACATCACAAAAGTAAAAGATGATTTTATAATGTGTCGAGTGTTTCATGAAATCACGTTGTCAAGAACAATTCCCAACATTGCATAATACATTGTGATGAAATGTTCTCGACATTGCAATGTGACGAACATTTCTTAACATCGCAATGTAACAAACAATTTTCAACGTCACAATGTGATGAACATTTCTCTATGTCACAATATGACGAGCATTTACTAGCATCACAATGTAATGAAAATTTTCTAACATCACAATGTCATGAACATTTCCCAACTTCCCATTCTAGCGAACATATCCCAACATCGCAATGTGATGAGAATTCAACATTATCGCATTGTGACAAGCATTTCCCAATGTTGCAATGATACGAACATTTACTAATTTCACACTGTCATGACCATTTCCCAACATCACAATGTTACAAACATTTCTCAACATTGCAATGTGACGAACATTTCCCAACATCGCAATGTGACGAAAATTTCCCAACGTTGCTATGTGATGAACATTTCTCAACGTCGCAATGTCAAAACATTTCGTGACATCGCATTGTGAGGAATATTTCCCAACATTGTGATTGACGAACATTTCTCAACGTCACAAATTGATGAATATTTCTCAATATCACAATGTGACGAACATTTCCCAACATCGCAATGTGACGAACATTTCCCAACTTCAACCACATTTCTAACGAACATTTCCCAACATCCTAATGTGACTAACATTTCTCAATGTCACATTGTGATGAACATTTCTCAATGGCACAATGTCACAAACATTTCCCAATGTCGTACTGTCATAAACATTTTCCAATATCACAATGTCATGAACATTTTCCAATGTTGCATTATGATAAAGATCTCTCAATATCACATGAACATAGATTTTCCCATTGTCATAAACATTTCCAGTTGTTGTAATGTGATGAAATATCTCCCAACATCACATTGTGACGAACATTTTCAACACACACACACACACACACCACCCATAGTCATGGGAATGATTTTTTTAAAGTCAACCATAGTCATAATCATGGTCAACCT
Source organism: Picea glauca (assembly GCA_000966675.3). Lineage (NCBI taxonomy): Eukaryota > Viridiplantae > Streptophyta > Pinopsida > Pinales > Pinaceae > Picea > Picea glauca. The sequence continues at coordinate 270,188 of JZKD02S0604400.1, read as the reverse complement.
TAGTATCATGGTATGTGTAATATATTAATAAAAGATTATTTTACAATGTGTTGAGTGTTTCATGAAATCACATTCTCAGGAACAATTCCCAACATTGCATAATACATTGTGATGAAATTTTCCCGATGCTGCAATGTGACGAACATTTCTTAACATCGCAATGTAACGAACAATTCTGAACATCACAATGTGATGAACATTTCTCTACGTCGCAATGTGATGAGAATTTACCAGCATCTCAATGTGATGAACATTTCCTAACATCGCAATGTCACGAACATTTCCTAACTTCCCATTCTAGCGAACATATCCCAACATCGCAATGTGATCAGCATTCAACATTGTCACATTGTCACAAACATTTCCCAATGTTGCAATGTCACAAACATTTACTAATTTCGCACTGTCGTGACCATTTCCCAATATCACAATGCTACGAACATTTCTTAACATTGCAATGTGACGAACATTTCCCAACGTCGCAATGTGATGAACATTTTCCAATGTTGCAATGTGATGAACATTTCTCAACATCGCAATGTCAGAACATTTCATGACATCGCATTGTGAGGAATATTTCCCAACATTGCAATTGACGAACATTTCCCAACGTTGCAAATTGATGAATATTTCTCAATATCACAATGTGACGAACATTTCCCAACATCGTAATGTGATGAACATTTAACGTCAACCACATTTCTGATGAACATTTCCCAACATCGTAATGTGACTAACATTTCTCAATGTCACATTAAGATGAACATTTCTCAATGTCACAATGTCACAAACATTTCCCAATGGCGTACTGTCATAAACATTTTCCAATATCACAATGTCACGACCATTTTCTAATGTTGCATTATGATAAAGATCTCTCAATATCACATGAACATAGATTTTCCCATTGTCATAGACATTTCCAGTTGTTGCAATGTGATGAAATATCTCCCAACATCACATTGTGACGAACATTTCCAATACACACACACACACCACCCATAGTCATGGGCATGATTTTTTTAAAGTCAACCATAGTCATAATCATGGTCAACCTTGGTATCATGGTTTGTCATGGTCATGGTTAATATTTTGTATGTATGTAATAATGTATTATTAATGTGTTTTTACTTTATCACTTTAATGTAATATTAAAACTTTAACAACATTTTAATATTTTAGTGTTTTTTTAATGTGTTAATTAATAATATTTTATTAACTTATGAATACTTTGAAATAACAGTTTCTTGTTATATTTATGGGAATTGAGGTGGGAAGAATAACGATCAACCATCCAAGCTAAACCCAATTCACAATAATATATTATTTATTGGTGTATTAATTTAATACATATATTAATACTATAGCAACATATTATTTATTAATATATAAATATATTAGTTATAATGTATTTATATATTACAATGATTTATAAATGCATTATTATAATGTATTAATACTTTAACAATATATTAATTAATAATGTATAAATATATTAATTATAATATATTTAAGCATTATAATAATGGGTTGATACATTATTCTAACTTATTAATTTGTGTAATGTATTATTACAATAGTATTGATGTATCAAGTTCAAATTGAGAGGGGGTAGGGTATGTATATCTTCGTAGACTTTACCAGTCAAATCCCTGGGCAGAAGGGGTCCCTTGTCCCACAAACAAGAGGCTCTCATACACCAATTTGGTGTGGTGGCTTGGTCGTGACCTTAAAAATAGATTATTATTATTATTATTATTATTAATGTATTAATTTATTAATAATACTTTAATGTATTTTAAAATACTTTAATATTTTTTAATGTATCAATGGTTTATTAATGTATTTTGTTATTAACATTAATTAATTATTATAATAATAATTTTACATTGTACATTACAATATATATTGATACTTTAATTTATATATTATCTTAATGTATTAATCAATTAATACACTAATTAACTTTCAATTCATCCACTTTAATTTATATTTTAATACATTAATATAATAATGTATTAATACACTATAATAATTTATAAATGCATTATTATAATATATTAATACTTTAATGTATTCCCCGAATGGGGTGACACGAAGCACTCCGGTGACACTATGCTTAGCACTAAGCCCGGGCATAAATGCTGACGGCCGCCACCCACAAGTCTGCATTTACGATGGTGGACGGCCATAGCTGCAGCTATACAATGGAGAGACTCCTCCCTCGCGCGACCATTTACGCTCATAGCGCACTCAGCATGACAGGGTTTAATGGGGGTCAGGTGACTTCAGCCTTTGGTTATTTGTTTTCTTTTGTGCCCGGATAGAGCAGGACTGCTCCTGCTTCGGCTCTTCTCTTCACATGGATGCTCTGGTGCAGTCCTGTACCCCTCCCGCCCTGGCTCACTCCCTTCCCGTTGCATTTTGATAAGGATTTTCCTGGCACTTTGCTTTTTGGTGCGCTGGGACAGAGTCAGTCTGCTCTTGCTCCAGCTCTCCTCTTCTTCTGGGAGCTCTGGTGCAACCCAACTTCCTTCGCGTCCTGGTTTATTAACTTCACGCTGCAACTACTCTGTATATTCATTCATTCCCCGGCTACTATGGCCAGGAAGCGGGGTAGGCCTCGCCATGGCTCATCCTGGAATGCCCACAAGGCACAGCGGCAACGAAAAGAGAAATTGGAATGCGCTCTGGCATTGGCAACTGTCATTCTTCAGAAGAAAGCTCGGGCTGAGAAATTGGCACTGCTCGCCACCATTGCAGAGCCGAGAGCCGGTTGCAGTAGCGATGCCATGGTAATTCAGCCAGGAGACAGGCAGGAGGTTGGGGTTGAGGTCGCGTTTCCCACCTATTACGTGCAGGAAGATCTGTTTATGGAGGACCTGTCGACTGCAGAGGAGCCCCGTGCCACAGAGGCGACTCACCGGGATGAAAGTAGACCCAATTTTGCTCAGGAGGATGACATCCCAGGCTGCATTGTTGAAAAAATTCCCTGGACAGGTGGCTATAGCCCCACCACCCATGGGATGCAGGCAACCAGAGCAGAGGTGAATGCGGATAACAATCGCTCGGCAAGGAAGGCTGGAGGGGATGATGCGGAGCAGATGGAGTTCGACGTCGGAATTGGAGCAATCGTGGAATTGAGGAATGTTCCCCTTAGCGACGTGGGTGGAGGTTTGCATGGATCTCTCCTCCGTGCAGAGCATCTGGCTCTGGTGTTCGAACTCCGAGGCCACATGGTGGACTTGGATCATAGAGCCCTTCTCATGGGCCAGTGCCTGGACTTGCTCGTTGACGCGTACTCTAATGTTCCAGTTAAGCGGAAGTGCCCCCTCTGCGTGCAAGCATTTTCCATCCCGGCTGGGTCCACGTGGCAGACTGGCAAGGGCGACAAATCACCGGATACCTAGGTTTTTATGCTTTCTTGGTTCTTAGTCTTTTCATACTACTGTTTTATGCTCATGCGGACTATAGACATCTGTCCTGGTTTCTTTCGGGCAGGACAGATGCTACTTTCTTTCCTGTTTTATCATACCACTGTTATACGCTCTCCACTTATGCTGGTTTCTGATAATCGGCAGCATTTTTGGTGACTTAGACCTATACCACTGTATATTTGGTTAAGCTTTTTCGATAATCTAATATAGCAGGTTCCACTTTTTTATTTAAAAAAAAAATATTTTAATGTATTAATAATTAATAATGTATAAATATATTAACTATGATATATTTCAACATTATAATAATGAGTTAATACTTTTATTATAAGATATTATTAATACAATGTAGTATTACATTATTAATGTGTCATTACTTTATTAATGTATCAATATTTTATTTATTATTTATGTCTTACTTTAATGGAGTATAAATACTTTATTAACTTATTATTATTTTAAATAATGTAATACTTTAATGTATTTTTAATACTTTAATATTTTTTTATTGTATTATTGTTTTCTTAATGTATTTTATTAATAACATTAATTAATTAATTTATATATTATTAATTAATTTATAGAT
>JZKD02S0604400.1:251260-261607 GCA_000966675.3 Picea glauca | reverse complement strand
AATTAGAATTGGAATTTTTAGTTGTGTCTTCTTGTGTAATACTGAGACAATTTTTTCCACTTGGAATTGGATTTGTTGGTTGTGTCTTATTGTATAATACCAAGACAAATTTGGTGTGGTGTTTCTAGAAACCAATTTTTATATTTAAACATGTGGAACCAATGTAATCAAGATAAAAAGTCCTCAAGGAAATAAATACCCATTGAAAAGGTAGATGAAGAAAGATAAAATGAAAGGTTATGCATTTCATAGTGAAGGATTTCAGAAGAGGGAATGAAAGGTTATGCATGTCATAGTGAAGGATTTCAGAAGAGGGAAATCCATTTTCTAGTAGAATATATGTCATTGTTGTTTCTCCTCCATCACCACAAGAAAAGCGTGGGAGTTCAGTAGAGACTAATCCAATTCAAATTTCTATTGTACCTCCAATCAATATCTCATAAATATATTTTGTTTTGGATGAAAAAATGAAGGAGGATTTGTTTGGAGATGATTATACAATGGATGAAATTAGAGAGACAATTGGTGCAGAACATTGTGGTGAAGAATTTCCTATGGTGCAACCTCTTGTTGGAAAGTCAAACATTCTAGAAACTAGTTATGGGAATGTACACTCTCCTCCTGTAATTGATCCACCATTGATTGAAGGGGAAATAATTGCAACGTTGTTAACTCCACAACAAGGAGGTCAAGAGTGTCAAAATATGGGCTCATCACCCCTACCTTGATTGAGTAGTGTGCGACATAGAAATCGTAAATGCTTTTAGGTGGATGAAAGTGGTCTAACATCACTTGAAGGTAAGTTACCTTACCAGACTATTCATTATCATTCTTATAAAATTATTAAAGAATATTTTGAACCAAAATCTGATGCTGCTAAATATCAATTATTTTGGATTTGTTAAAATATAGAATAATGACTACTGTTAGGCGAATTTTAGGCATTAAACAATCAAAAGTTTAGAAACAAGTCATCATATTTTTAAAAACCTTAGGGTGATTTTAAAAAAATTGGTAAGAAATATCATTCTAAATACCACAATGCATCATTATGTGTCTTGTCATAATCAATTGTTAGCAATATCACAAGGAACCATCATTTTCTTGAACAAACCTCTCATATCATGAAATGAAATGTCAAAACCATTAGAAAATATTATATTAGATGATATGGCCTCAACACAGGTGTCTCAACAGATTTGCGGGTCTTCACTGGTACGATATATAGTTTTGACATGAAGTTAATTTGAGCAGTTAAGGGACTAGTACATCCTTTCTAGCATGAGAACACTAGTTCTTATTCCAAAAAAAATAAAAATATGTACTAAAATTGAGAAGGGGATCTAGGGAACATGAACCTCATATTAAACACTTTCTTGACATTACACAAACATAATTATATGAGAGATTCAGGACAATACATAGTGCACTTGAGTTGGGCCAAAGATATTTCCATAAATGCAAGATTTGGTATGTTCAAATAAACACAATTCATAACACATGTTGTTGTAAATATCAAATTGAGTATGTTTATTATTATGACAGACATATATATATATATATATTTCATGTATTGCATAACACCCTTTTGCAGGAATTCTAAGTTATGTTTATGTCATCTTCATCTAGAGACTTTATTCAAATCATCTTGTTTACAAGGCCAAAGGGTTGTACATTTTATAAAAAATATTTCTTGGATGGAACATTCCCCAGGCGCAGTGGAATGGAATTAATGAGAAAATGTATCCATGTAAGTGATGATTATGAATTGGGGATGAAGGAGGTTGCCTTACAAATATTTAAATATGTCACATATGATATTGATGGAGGGAAATAAATAAAAAAATATACAATTGGTGACTTCCTAGGTATGAGTATGTGACTTAATAAAGGACTTCATTGAAAAGACATGATGATATGTTCAACATGTCTATGTGGGATGGTAGGACGAGCATTTTAGAATATGAAAAGATACATTTCACATTGGTATTGTTCTATCAATGGTTGATTTTGTTCAGAAATACAACCTTCAATTAAAAAAAGAGATTCAAAGCCAATATTATCACATAGAGAAGCTAATAATAATAGTCCATATCACATACAGGCATGGGTTGAACAGTAAAGAAGATTTTTTTTTTATATTGGAGTATCACTTCTACATAAGTGATGATTGATGACATGAATTAGCCTATGTAAAACGTTTCTTTCAGTTGTGTTACAATCACCTTAAGGATAAGAACACATAGATAGATCAACATTGGATTTTGTCATATGGTTGTGCAGGCCAGTTCAAAAATGTTTGTGTATTTAAATGGTTGTGTATGTTACAAAAACAACTCAAGGTACAACACATTTGGAATTATTTCAAGTCTAGGCAGAAGAAAGGGGAGTATGATGGAGTAGGAACATGCATCAAAAAAGAATTATGTAATAAATAAATGAAGTTCACAACTACTTCCCTCATTCGAGATGAAAAATCCATTTTTGAATGTTGTTCTTCAGTAATGGGAGAGGGAACAAGAACCCGTGAATACCAATCACCTAGGAAAGGACATGTACATAGATATTTTCGAGAGGTGGCCTATGTATATCTATCACATTGGTATGAATGAAAAACAATCCAAGGCACTCGTGGATTACATTCAGTTTGAAAATCATACAATTAAATAGTTGACACATGGACCAAAACACTCTCTTTCTTCTATGGTCCATGTAGTATTAATGAATGGGATTATTTTGAATCCACATACTGGGTTAATATATGGGATTGTGTATCAATCCCCATTGGTCAACGTATAACTATCGAGGAGGACCAATAAAATATTTCAGTAGATTATGATCACATATCAAATCATGTACTACCAGGATCGATGAAACCTTCTATTAAATTTTTAATTAATAGCATCAATGTTTTATGCTTTGGTCATTTAGTGGAATCACATGTCAGCACTCCATTTTTTTCAGGGCACATATATAGAGTGGTTTCCTCAAGAGGTAATGAATGGGGAAACAATTATTGGCTAGCACGTTGCTTAGAGGGAAATCATATCTTCATGTGACCAGTAATAGACTCTGAAGGCATTGAATTTTTGATTGGTTCAATGGTTATTAAATGATAAACATAACACGTGATGAAATAAAACCGAAGAAAGGTGGTTATGCATTTCAATATTATAGACCAAGTGAATTTGTATACCACTTTATGAACTTGGTTTTTGGTACAAACCTCTAATTACAAACAATTCCAAGTAAGAATTTATCAAAGGTGTGATACATATTTCCTTACTTTGAGCACTAGAAGTTAATGGAGACCATCAGTATTAGAAGTGATTCTGATGGTCTACTTGAATGACCATAGGTATGTAAAATGAACAATTGAACAAATATTTCATATTTACGAATGGGTGAAATTTTGGCTTCATTTTATGGTTGTTAGGGTATTCTTGTATTTTGTAGTTATTTTTTATTGTTATGGTGTTTATCCTTCGCTTGTCTTTCCTTTCCTTTATTGTCCATCCTTGCCTTATATTTCCTTGCCTTTCCTTTCCTTGCCTTGCCTTGATTTTCCTTTCCTTTCCTTTCCATGCCATGCCATGTCATGGCTTGTCTCTCCATTTCGTCCCTTGCCTTTCCATGCCATTCCTTTATTTTCCATGTCATGCCATGCCATTCCATACCTTTCCTTGGCATGCCTTCCCATGCCTTGCATTTCCTTTCCATGCCTTACCATGCCTTTCTTTTCCATGCATTGCCTTGTGTTGCATTTCATTTCCTTACATTTCCTTGCCTTGACTTGCCTTTCCTTTTCGTTCCATGACTTTCCTTTCCATGCCATACCATGCCATGCCTTGTGTTTACTTGAATTTCCATTCCTTGCCTTGGATTTCCTTCTCTTTCCATGCCATGCCATTCAATGCCTTGACTTGCCATGTATTTACTTTCATTTCATTGCCTTGTCATGACATGCCTTTCCTTTCCATTCCATGACATGCCACACCTTTCATTTCCTTTCCTTTCCATGCCATTTCACACCTTTCCTTGCCTTTCCCTACCATGCCATGACTTGACTTGTTGTGCCATGCCATGCCACACCATGCCTTTTCTTTCCTTTCCTTTGGATGAGATGCCTTACCTTTCCAAGCCATGCCTTTCATTTCCATGACATGCCTTAACTTACCTTGACTTTCCATGCCTTTCCCTACATTTCCTTTCCTTACCATGACATGCCTTGCCTTGGCTTCCCAAGCCATGCCTTGAATTTTGTTTCCTTACCATGACATGTCATTCCTTTCCATGCCATGCCTTTCCTTTCCTTGTCATTCCATGCCTTGCCTTTTAATGCCATGCCATGCTATGGCATGCCTTGCCTTACCATGCCATGCCTTTCCATGCATTTCCTTACCATGACATTCCTTTCCTTACCATGCCATGCCTTTACATTCCATGCATTTCCTTCCCATTCCATGAATTTCCATGCCATTCCATATCATGCCTTGTCTTTCTATACCATGCCTTACTGTGTCTTGCCTCACCATTCCATGCATTGCCTTGCCTTTCTATGACATGCCTTTCCTTGCCAAGTCATGCTTTATCATGTCATGCCATTCCATTCCATGCCATTACATTCCTTTCCTTTCCATGCCATGCCTTTCCTTGCAATGTCGTGCCATGCCTTTCCTTTCCATTCCATGCCATGCCATGCCATGCTTGTCTTTCTTTTCCATGCCTTTACATATGCCATGCCATGATTTTCCATGCCATGACTTTCCTTTCCTTCACTTTACATGCCATGCCATGCCTAGCCTTGTATTATCTTGCCTTTCCTTTCCTTTCCATGCCTATCCTTCCCTTTCCACGCCTTTCCTTTCCATGCCTTGTTTTACCATGCCATGCCATTCCTAGAATTGCCTTGACTTTTCCTTCCCTTGTGTTCCCTTACCTTTCCCAGCCTTGCCTTGTATTTCCTTGCCTTAAATTTTCATACCATGCCTTTCCTTATTGTTACACATCAAAATGTCACACTTGAGTTACGCACCCAAGTGTCACAAGTGTCACAAAGTGGAGTATGCACCTTGTTAAATGTCATATGCACTATCGCAAGTGTCGTATACACCTTAACTAGTGTCAAATTCACTTTTTTGAGTGTCAAAACCACTTGAAACCATGAAATACATTTTCCATGACCAATAAATCATATTGGAGGAAAAAACCCATCATTTCAAGGTCAAAACACACATTGGTCTTGGAAAAATTGACCATATTTTGAGCATTTATGAAGGGTGGCGCCCCCCTGTCCATGCTGGGGGAGTGCCACTTAATGGAATGATTCCCCCTTGCCATATAAATTGAGAACCACTCTAGAGGATGGAACCCTATGTTCAACTAAGGGGGAGCACCATTCTTGTTGAGGAAAAAGGGGGATCTTCCCCACCTTATTCTATGGGCCATCTCCTTCAGATTGGGTTAGTTGTGTTCGACCCCCATGCTTGGGATTCCCTTTAGGATATGGTACAAGCCTCAATGATCCATATCATCGACCATACCCATCATTTTCTCATGTTTGTTGTGCCTCTGAATCCTATATATTGAGGGCTTTCCAAGGTGAAAAGGAGGAAGGATTGGATCATATCAAACATTTGATCTCAAAGGAAGATTTCAGGTATCAAACTTCTGATCTTGTTAGATTCATGAAAGGGCTGGATGAGTAGATATTGGAGAAGTGGTGCATCATCATCCATGGTTTGCAAGTATTCTCTTTGGGTTCTCATTTGAATATACTTGGCCTATTCCCTTCAAGATTATGTATTTTTTCATGTGGTTGTCTATTATCGCTTCAATAATCATAGATGAATTTGTTTGACATAATAAACTAGAGTAGGAGGTAGTGGTTTCTCTTTTCTACCTATTGTAGGTACCAAGATGCGCCAGGGAGTTTTGACATCAATCTCGGATTCGAAGCAACAAGGACAAACTTCGAAACAAGGTGCATCACACCCTTTCTCCCTCTCTCTTTCTGATTGGTTAAACTAAATACAAAGGGATGTTAGTGTCCACTTGTAGTGTTTATTTATTGGTATAGTGGTTTGTAATCCAAGTGATATTTCAACTATCTGTAGAGGAAACATTCTGTAATAGAAATTGGTGACTCCACCAGGGAAGGGCTTTGACTAGTCTTTCCTTGGATCATCTAAATCCTTTTCCTACCTTTAGAACTTGTTTAATACTTAATTCTTATTTACTTCCCCTTATATCTTATTCACTTAAGATATCATAGATTGATTGATTGATTTTTCTGATTTTTAATCCTTTTTGAGAAAGTTTTTTAACTCTTCAGGAGGGTGGCACTCCTTTTCAATTCATATCAGGGCCCCACTTACCTCACTAGTGCTCCCCAAAGTCCTGCTAGAGGGCACCACTTATCTTACTAGAATTCCTCTAGATCTTGCCAGAGGGCACCACTCCCCTAACTGGAACTATGTTTGCTTGAAAACATGGGTTCCAACCCCCCTGTTTTGGCCTTTTCCCCTCTTTCTTCTTTCTCTTTCTCAGTATGATCTTGAGGTTTTTTTTCCTCAGAGACTCCTGATTGTATTTGACTTTGTTTGCATTTCATATTGATCACTCATTTTTACCTTTGATGAGATTGAAAGCCTCTTCTACATTTTGATATTGGTCTACCTTGCTTGGTCTTTGTCTTCTGATCTTTCAATTATCTGATCGATTGGAAGAGTCTGCAAAGGTTTGTTTGGTAGATTGAGTTTTTGTTCAATTTTCTTTTGAACATGTCACTTATTTGAATGATTGAGATCCTTTTTCTTACCAAAACCTAGCTTGAATTCTTGTTTATTGCTTCTCATATTTAAGTATTGTTGAGTTATTTCCTCTTTCATTGTTTGTGTTCTTTGAGTCTTGTCATTGTTTTGAGTGCATTTCTTGTTTGATATTTTTACTTCGTATACCTTTGTATTTGCATCGGATTCTTGCATTAAAAATAAGGAAGTAGAAATAAATTGCATTTGAATTAGTTTCATTGCATTTATAATCAAATGAACAAAAAATGATTTCATTCTAATTTTTGGATGGTAAACTACATTAGGTTTATGCATTTGGGAATGTAAAAAGACTCTTCTCCTTTGGATAGATAGAGTTCATCGAAAAAAAGATTTTCATATCATTATGTTGCACTCTTTTGGAGTCAAAGTCACGAAAATCATCGGTTTCACTTCCATACCCTTGATTAAACAACAACCTAATAATAAAAATGCTAATTAAAATCTATATAGAAACTTTTATTTCTAGGAGTTTGCAAACCTACATTAGCTTAAGTGTAGGGCTTTGGAATAGGTGTTCAGAATAAATTTCCAAAGCCATAAATAAACATACAATTTTGCGATAGGGAGAGAAAACACTTTTTTTGTATAAGCATAGTAGGGACCCCCCTCTCACACATGGGTTAAACATGAGGTCTTGTGTGGGAGAGCAACGAAGATTACCCCTTCGAGGTTCAACCAATCATAGAGGAACAAGCATATATTAGGAGTTTTTTTTGAGAAACCACTGCTTTCATTTGGTCTCAGAGCTTCATGAATCTCAAATCTGTTCGAGGTCCTCTGGAGACTTACTGGTCCACCTATCTTTATTTCTCTTGAAGAGCTTCAGACTTTGATATCCTTCCCATACATTTAGACCCGACTGTGGAATATACCCTCCTGGAGGTTGATTGTAAGTTGGTAAACTTAATGGCCTTTTATTTAGGTTTCATGCACAAGGTGACATAAAATGAGATTCTAAGTTGTACTTGGGTCAAACGTTGGTCAAACTCTCTGGGGCTCCTTAGAGTGTAACTCAGGAATAAACCACAAGGGAACTTGCACCAAGGTGTAAGTCTGTTAAGGAGGTCACCAATGTAACTTATCCACTCGCTCTATCCCAAGCCCTTCTCACTTTGATCTTGAAACACTAGATCTCATCACCAACTAATGTTTCACAATCAAAATGTTTGTTTGTTTGGTTTTCTTCCTATATTTTTTAGTGTGTGTTGTTTGTTTTACATAGAAAAACCTTAGGGTTGAGTTTGTGTCTATGGAATCAGTTCTTGAACTACCAATGAAGGGACCCCTTTTCCCAGGATACATTTTGTTTCTCCTTATGTGGTACATTTTGGTCCTACTTATATCGCTACTTTGACTCTTCCTAGACTCACTATTGGGTTACCAGTCTGTTTTTTTTCCACTTCGGTGAATGTAAATGCTTCTACTGCTTCATCCATAAGTAATACACCCTAATACCATAAACCTCGTGTTTATTATCTTCCTTCGTCACCCATAGGGTCTTCTTCTCATCCTTCCTCTTCACCTAGTGAAAGCTCTACAACTAGTAACAAGGGGGATAAGTAGAAGAACAAAAGGAAGATTAAGAAGAAGAAAAATAAGCTAGGGGGGGAAATTCCAACCTCTGTAGGAAATGTTGGAAGCTATCAACCATCTATTGTTCATCATGTTGGGAGTGTTGATAATGTCAACAAGTCTATAAATACACATCACAAACCCAAATTCCCTTGCATTCTTTGTAAGGGTGACCACCTTCTTAAGGATTTTCCTAGTATTCCCAAGGTTGTAGAAGTGTGGTCTCAGGGTCATCAACTCGCGTCATCATTCGCTGCACGCCATGCTAGTGACAATAAGGTTGGTTGTAAGAAGGATAAATTCAAATGTCCTTTCTTGCTATGTAAGGAGATGCACCACACCTACCTTTGTCTGCGCATGGATGAAGCTTCATATATTTTGGAAAATATTTCTCATGTCCAACAAAAACCTCCATATTCCACCCTGCTACTATTTGATGAACTGGTCAATCTGTTCCATCATCTCTCAATCCAGTTGATTAGGTGGTTCATCTAGTTCAATCATCAGTTGCATTGGTCGATCAAGTAATTGGTCTGATTTCAACTTCAATTGACCCCACTCTCCCCTTGAAGAGTGAGCTTAAAGTGGTTAATCCAATACGAACCTTTGTTGATCCCACTTCTCCTTTGAATATTGAGGATGTCGCTTAGGTATTTCATGTTTCTATAGATTCTTTTGGACTAGGGGGCACTTCACCCGTTCCGACATAACCTCCTCCAAGAAATGAGGCCATTCTTTTAGATTGGGATGCACTTCCTTAATATTGTCTTCCTTCCTATATACCCTTCCAAATAATTGTTCAGGTTTTTAGGAGGGATGTTCCTTAGAATATTAATGATGAGGATGCATCGGTTAGTATTTTATCCTCCATTTCTTGGAAAGCTTTAGGTTCTCCTTCGTTTGCGCTGACTCATAATGTATTGGATTTTAATAGAAGAGTTACTAAACCTTTAGGGATACTTCCTCAGTTTCGTATTACTTTGGAAGGGAAAATTATCTTTATTTATGTGATGGTAGTCCGTGACCCCTTGGATTTTAATTTTCTCTTCGGGTGAGACTATGTCTATGCTACAAAGGATGTTGTGTCCACGGTCTTTCAATTGATGTGTTTCCCTCACAATGGAAACATTGTGACCATAGACCAACTTTCATTCATTATCCCTCATCTGAATACCAACCATTTGACTTCCCTAAATGATCCTTATCTACCAGGGACATCCGCCCTGCCCCGGGTCAATTACGTGGAAACATGTCCCATGCATTCAACTCCGAATGAGAAGGAATATCTCCCTTATTTTGATTTAAATATATTATTTTACATGGTGATCTCTTCGATAGGGATATTAGATCCTGATCTCCCTACCCTTATCACGACCCTCGACATGTATTGCTTCCAAAGTGTTGTTTCTCCATCTAGCGAAGATCTCTTGGAAGCCATGGCTGAGGTTTATCCCTTGACATGTATTCCTTCCAACACATTGTCCTCTTGGAAGCCATGATCAAGTAGAGGTATTTGAGCATATTTTATTTTATGATTTCAATATCGTTATAAAATGAAACCTAGCTTTGAGCATAGTTTATTTATTGATTTAAAGCTCATTAAAAAATGAAACCAGGTTCGATTAGAGTTCCTATTTCTGTATTAATCTCGTTAAAAATGAAATAGAGGACCTCAAGCATAGTGTCTAGTTTCAATATTGTGTAAAAATGAAACCTATCTTAGAATTATTTGATCCTTTGGTGGTACCTGATCATGAGAAAATTTATTTTCCTGAGTCAATCTCATTAAAATATGAAACAACAACCTCTCCCATTGAGTCGAGTATTTCACTAGATCTCATAACTTAACCTTCCTTTCATTTGCCTTTGTTTGTTGACCCTTTTTCTCCATATGGTATAAAAAATGGTGAAAACTCAAGAATCTATGGATGAAATGAAGCTT
>JZKD02S0604400.1:220350-251242 GCA_000966675.3 Picea glauca | reverse complement strand
ATATCCAACCTCCAAACATCATGCTAGATCAAAGCCACTAGCTTCCATCACACCACAGGGGGAAAAGTACCAACTATCCATGGGTCCCGTTCAAAACCTTTGGACATTATGTTGGGGAATTTTTGGAGTCTCCTTTAAGCTATTTTCAGACTCCATGATCCATATTTTATGATCAGAATGAAATGAATATAGATTATTAAAATATTCTTAACACAAAATAACATAGATACAATAAAACTGGTTTTCTATTCAATAAGGAAATAAGCTCAAACTGTAAAATGCCTTGGAAAACAAGCTTGTTGGAATTGTGCCGGCTTATCTCTAAGAAGCGATGTGACGAATACGCTCATTCACAATAATATTATTACAATGAGGCTCTGAAGGCCTGTTACAATAAACAGGAATGTCAAAAACCCTAGACATCCAAAAACCTAAACCTAGGAGATGAAGCGCCAAAAGTCATGTGGGCCCCGTTTGGGTAAGTTAGTACATCAACTTCTAGGGGTTGTAACTTTTGCATATGATCTTCATTTTAGGCGCACGATATCCCTTGGAAAGGTCTAACTGAGAAGAACAATTTTCGACTAGCGTAGGTCAATGTATCTGTCAATCAGTTGGGCCACAAATCCCAAAAAAACATCGTTTAGGGCCTCAAAACAACCTCGGAAGTTTGGAACTGGAAAAACTGCCAAGGTGGAAAACTGTTTTTTGAGCCAGTGGAATAGGTGGGTGGCCACTGATATCCACTTGGATCACTCCCTAAACATGAAAATAATTTCAAGTGATATTGATTCCTTTCACAATAGTTAAAAGGTTTGAAAGGGCATCTTTCGAGTGATATTTTATCTCTTTTTTGACCTCGCGAGACTAATTACGAAAAAAAGGACTACTCTAATAAATAATGATTAGAAGAGTTATCCTCTTTATTGTTTTACACTTTTTTGGGGCTTGGGAGACTAAATTTAAGAAAAACTCATCCATGGAGTCTCCTTTACGTTCTTTTCAGACTCTCTAAACATTAAATACCATGAAGTTTACCTTCTTTGGGCTCGTAAAAATATGCATTGAAGGACCTATGTGAGTCTGATCTACTAGACCCATATGGGACTAAACCCCTCCTTCCTCAGGTTCGTTAAACATATGTTGAGGGACTCATCCGAAAAATGAGATATATCGAGCATGTGTTATCCTCCTTGAGATCATTATACAAAAAAAAGGTACGCATCTATCTAGATGGGGGGGAATTTGAAGGAAGTGGTTTAAGTTTTTGGGAATCCTTTATGACATCTATTATTTTCTCCCTTGAACATGGCACCTGTTGGTGTCTCTTCTTATAGTTGGGTAACCCACTTGTCTCTGATTCATACCAATTCCATGTGTTGCCATACTTTTTCATCCAATTGAAGAGTGCTCTTATCGTCGTCACATTATGTTGTTGGTACTCGTTGATTCAATGCTTCCAAGTTAGTTATTGTGCTTCATAATGTTCAATGGAAGTTTCATTTCAAACCATCCATCTAGAGTATTACCGGTTTCCATTTCATGTGTTATTCCATACTCATTCGATCTACCATTTTACATCACTTTCTTGTGTCAGTTTCATGTCGATGATGGGGGATACATCAAGTCCCTCCTTTGACAAGTCTGTCCCTATCGAATTCAACACATCATCCAGTAAATATACTTAGAAACTAGTTAGTACCTTGGGACCTGCATGCCTCAATGGTAGGCCTCCTCATTTTTGACAATAGGTTTAAATCACTGACCTATGAGCAGATGATTCTAGGAATGTGCTAGGTTACCTTGGGATTCATTGACATCATTGGTGATTTCCCTCACGCTTGTTAACAGTTTACATAAATGACCGGTAATCAAGTGGTTTCTACCATGTTCGACATCAAAACATCTATTCACATGGATAGAGTCATATTGCATCGGGATTCGGATGAAGACATTGGGTTGGGTGCTCACTCTGTTATATGATTTACCCAGGCTATAATGGAAATCATTTGAGCATGCTGATATATATATTTTCACATAGATCCACATTGTATTGATATGTGGCTATGCTTTATCATATTGTAGCTCCACTTTGTATTTTTTGTGGCTACGATTAGTTCATTTCATGGAGGTATGGATCCAAATTGTATCTTTGGTGGAAATATCCTTAGTCAATATTCTCATGGATCCGTAGTGTATTGGTCGGTGATCATGCTTTGAGTCATCTCACATTCCAAGATTAGGTATGTCTACCTAAAAAATGGAATGCATGTGTGTACTGACTGATTATTGTTTGTATCTCTTGCCAGGTTCTTTGACTCCAACACCCTTGCATTGAATATTTTTTAAAGTGTTTTAGCCATCAGTTTCTCTTATGACCTCACACTTTAGGGGGCATATTTTAAACATCAAAATGTCACACTTGAGTTACGCACCCTAAGTGTCACACATGTTGCAAAGTGACATGTTCACCTTGTTAAATGTCGCATGCATTGTAGCATGTGTCATATGCACCTTACCTAGTGTCTCATTCTCTTTGTTAACTATAAAAACCCCTTGACACCATGAAATACATTTTCCATGACCCCTAAGTCATATTGGAGGAAGAAACCCATCATTTCAAGGTCAAAACACACCTTTTTCTTGGAAAATCAACCATTTTTTGACCATTTATGAAGGGTGGCGCCCCATGGACATGATGGAGGAGTGACACTTTATGGAATGGAACCCACATTTTGATATAAATGGAGTGCCACTCTATAGGATGACACCCTATGTTAAACTAATGGGGAGAGCCATTCTTGTTGAGGAAAAAGGGGGATCTCCCCCACCTTATTCTATGGGCCAACTCCTTCAGATTGGGTTAGTTTTATTTTACCCCCATGCTTGGGCTTCACTTTAGTATCTGATCCAAGACTCAAGGAGCCATATCCTTAACCATACCCCTCATTTTATCATGGTTTTTGTGACTCTCAAGCCTATATATTGAGGGATTTCCAAGGCAAAAACGGGGAAGGATTGGAGCATATAAAACCTCTGATCTGAAAGGAAGCTTTCAAGTATAAAACTTCTGATCTTGGTACATTCGTGCAAGGTATGGATAAGGAGATATTGGAGAAGTGTTTCATCATCATCCATGGTTTTTAATTATTCTCTTTGGGTTCTCATTTGAATATAATTGGCCTATTTCCTTCAAGATTGTGTATTTTTGCATGTGCTTGTCTATTTTCTCTTCAATCATAGTAGATGGATTTTTTTGATCTAGTCAACTAGAGTAGGAGGTAGTGGTTTCTCTTTGATGCCTATTTCAAGTACCGATTTGTGCCAAGGAGTTTGGAGATCAAGCTCATATTGGAAGTAGTGAGCACAAAATTTGAAACAAGGTGCATCACACCCTTTCTCCCTTTCTCTTTATGATTTATTAAACTGAATTCAAAGGTATTTTAGTGTCTTATTGTAGCGTTTCTATCTTGGTATAGGAGTATTTAATTGAATGGATGTTTCACTTGTCTGTAGGGGAAACATTTTGTAATAGTTTCCTTAAATTTCCATGACATTCCATGCCATTCCCTACCTTTCCATGTCATTCCATGTAATGAATTGACTTGTCATGCCATGCCTTTCCATGCCTTTCCCTGTCATTCCATGCCTTTCCATGCCTTTCCTTGACATGTGATTCCTTTCCTTTCAATGCCATGACTTTCTTTTACATTCTATTCCTTTCCTTTCCTTTCCATGTCATTCCATGTCATGCCATGCCTTTCCATTCCATGCCATGCCATGTCATGCCAAGCCATAACATGACTTGACTTTCCATGTCATGCCTTTCCTTTCCTTCACTTTCCATGCCATGATTTTCCTTGCCATGCTATTCCTTTCCTCGTCATGCCATGCCTTTCCATGCCATGCCATGACACACCTTTCATTTCCTTGTTATGCCATGCCATGACATGCCATCCCATCCATTTACTTTCTATGCAATGGCTTTCCTTTCCTTTCCATTTCATGCTATTATTTGTCATGTCATGTCTTTCCTTTCCATCCCATGCCTTGCATTTCCTTTCATTTTCATTCCATGTCTTTCCATTATATGTCTTTCCTTGCCTTACTTTACCATTCCTTTCCATGTGATACCCTGCCTTTCCAAGCCATTCCTTTCCTTTCCAAGCCATGCCTTTCCAATCCATGCCATGACTTTCCAAGCGATGCCTTTCCATGCCATGCCTTGACATTCCATGTCATTCCTTTCCTTTCCATGATATGCCTTGCCTTGAATTTTCATGCCATGCCTTGCCTTTCCATGCCATTCCTTGCCTTGCCATGCCATGCCACACCATTCCTTTCTTTGCCTTATGATTCCATTCATTTCCATGCCATGCCATGCATTTCCTTTCCATGCCATACCTTGCCTTGTCATTCCATGCCTTTTATTTCCTTGAATTTCCATGCCATGCCTTGCCTTGTCATACCATGTGTTTCCATGCCCTTCCTTGACATGCCATGTCATGCCTTGCCTTTTCATTCCATGAAATTCCATGAATTGACTTGCCATGCCATGCCATGCATTTCCATGCCATTCGTTTCCATTTCATTCCTTTCCATGCCATGCCATGTCTATCCTTAAAAGGTACAGTTAAATTGTCAAACATATGTAATAAACACTAAGAAATAGCCTAGTCCTTGTGATCCTCTAAAAAACACTTTTATGGGAAAAAAAATGATAGTGGAGGGTCCCAAAAACATGAAACCTGATTCTCTAGATCCAATGCAACAACCAGTTCATCCATCGAAGTCTCTGTTAGAATTTTATCACGAGTTCTCAAGCCATTCAGGGACATGTTAGAAATTTGATCTAGAGGTATAAAATAAAAATCGAGAATAATAATAGAGTTTTGTAATCTCCCACATGTTTATTTGGCCAATTCCCATGTGACCAAGCTACCCACAATCTCCCAACATAGTGTTCTTGAAAATCAACCTATTTTTCAGAAATTGCACTATGCCTCATTGAGAAAAACCCTAGTCCCTGTGATCCTCCAAAACATTATTTTATGAGAATATGGATGAAAACATAGGGGCCCCATTATCTAAAACCTAGAGCCTCAGATACAATGCAAACGACAATTTTTCCATCTATGTCCTAGTTTGATTTTTATCGCGAGTTGCAACTTTCCTCCTCAAGTCATTCAGGGACATGTTGGAAATTTGGTTCAGGGGCATAAAATCCAAACTGAGCAGCATAACATATTTTTTCAAGCTCCCACACATATTTTTCACCAAGGCCCATGTGACCATGCTACCCACAATCACCAGACACAATTTTCTTGAAAATCGACCTCTTGTTCATAAATTGCACTATGCTTCATTGAGAAAAACCCTAGTTTCGAAGATCCTCCAACAAATAATTTTCCAGAAAATAGAATGATAGAAAATGTGCAGCACTAGTTGAAACCCAATGCCTTAGATCCAATATGATGAACAATTTTTCCATCCGAATCCTGGTTAGAGTTTTATCATGAGTTGTAACTCACCTCCTAAAGTCATTTAAGGACATGTTGGAAATTTGGTTCAGGGGCATAAAATCCAAACCGAGAAGCATAATGGAGTTTCGTAAGTTCTCACATGTCGTTTTGTCGAAGGACCAAGTGAAAACGCTACCCACAATCGCTCAACACAATTTTCTTGAAAATTGACCTCTTGTTCAAAAATTGCACTATGCCTCATTGAGAAAAACCCTAGTCCCGATGATCCTCCACTAAACACTTTTACAATCAATAGATTAGTAGTGGAGGGGACCCACTATATGAAACCTGGTTCCCCAAACCCAACGAAACCGATGGTTCGTCCATCCAGTTCCTTGTTTAAGTTTTATTTGGAGTTGTAACTCGCCTCCTCAAGCCATTCACAAACATGTTGGTAATTTGGTCCAGGGGCATAAGATCCAAACCAGGTAGAATAACAAAGTTTTGTAAGTTCCCCCATGTAATTTTTTCCAAGGCCCACATGACCACTCTACCCACAATCACTCAAAACAATGTTTCTGAAAACCAACCTCTTGTTTAGAAATCACACTATGCCTCGTTGAGAAAAACCCTACTTCTATAGATCCTCCAACAAAATCTTTTATGGGCAACAAAATTATAGTGGAGAGACCCCACTATAATTTTTTCCATTCAAGTCCTTGTTAGTGTTTTATCATGAGTTTCAACTCAGCTCATCAAGTCATTCAGGGACATGTTGGTAATTTGGTCCGGGGGCATAAAATCCAAACCGAGCATCATAATAGAGTTCCATAAGCTCCCACACATATGTTTTTCCAATTCCCATGTGACCACACCACCCACAATCGCTTGACACATTTTTCTTGGAAATCGACCTCTTGTTCACAAATTGCACTATGCCTCATTGAGAAAAAGCCTAGTCCTGATGTACCTCCAACAAATGGTTTTATGAGCAATAGAATGACAATGGAAGGGACACAATAGCTGAAAATAGATGCCCTAGATCAAATGGAACCAACATTTCTTCCATATGACTCCATGTTTGAGTTTTATCATGAGTTTCGACTCACCTCCTCAAGCCATTCAAGGACATGCTAGCAATTTGATCCAAGGGCATAAAATCCAAATCGATAAGTATAATGGAGTTATGTAATCTCATGCACATATGTTTGGCCAAGTCCCACATGACCATGCTACCCACAATAGTAAAGCATGTCAAGGAAATGAAAGGCATGGCATGGAAATTCTAGGCAAGGAAAGGCTTGTCATGGAAAGGAAAGACATGTAATGGCTTGGAAGGGCATGTAAAGGCAAGGAAAGTCATGGAAATGTGAGGCATTGAAAAGAATGGATTGTCAAGTCAAGGCATTACATGGAATTACATGGCAAGGCATGTCATGTAAAGGAAAGGCATGGATTGGAAATGAAATGGATGGCATGGGAAGGAAAGGAAATGCAAGGAATGACATGGCATGGAAAGGAAAGTAATGTCATGGCTTGGAAGGGCATGTAAAGGAAAGGAAATTCATGGAAAGGCATGGCTTGGAAAGTCAAGGAATTCCATGGCATGGAATGGAAATACATGTAATGGAAAGGAAAGGCATGGATTGGCAAAGAAATGGATGGCATGGGAAGGAAGATAAATTCAAGGAAATGGCAAGGAAATACATGGAATGGAAAGGAAAATAATGGCATGGCAAGGTAAGGAAAGGCATGGCATGGAAAGACAAGGCATGACATGGTATGTAATTTCAAGGAAATTCAAGGAATGACATGTCATTTCATGGAAAGACTTGGCATGTCATGGCATGGAAAGGAAAGCGATGGCATGGAAAGACAAGGCAAGGCATGGAAAGGTATGGAATGGAGAGGAAAGGCATGGTAAGACATGCAAGTTTTTTCACCTGGACTTAAAATTTCATAAACACTTCAATGGATGGAAAGGAAATTTGTGAGATTAAGCTAAGTCATATATCCCTAGAAAAAATGATTTTTATTTCTTGGGATGAGAAAGGTTCCTTTTTTTGTGATTCTTGTTTCATTGTAATCCACATTTTGATTTGAATTTTTCCTTGCATAATGTTATGGAAAGATATATTTATTGTTGTATAGGTTAAAATGGGAAGCTACATGGGAATACATGTAAGGAGGGACTAGTCTATTTTAGATCATAGTGGTGTTCTAGGGATTTGTAAATGTAACGACCTATATTTTGGCCTTATAATATTAGAAATTTTATTTTTACTTATCTTAGTGATTCATTTCTTAGTATTTGTTGGGTTTAGTTAGACTGATATAGACAATTGATATGTATATATTTGGACCTATTTATGTGTTGCGAGATATTATTTTTAATGTTATATGTTTATTATGATGATATTTATGTGATTTGTTAAAACATGCAAATTGAAATGTGTAAGTTTGGTATGTGGATACTAGTTCAAAATTATGTTGTGAATGTAAAATAGATGTAAGGCATCGTGTAAATAAACACACATTTCTTAATTGAACATTAATACATATAAGGATTCTCATATGAAATTATAAATGTATATGCATGGATATGAGCTATGAAATATCAAATTGTTGAGGTGACCAAGACATGACATGGAATGGAAAGGCAAGGCATGGCATAAAAAGTCAAGGAAAGGCAAGGCACGACATGGCATGGAAAGTAAAGGAAAGGCATGTAAATGCATGTCATGGAAAGGGAAGGCATGACATGGAATGGCATGGAAAGGAAATACATGGAATGGAAATACAAGGCAAGGCATGGCATGGCATGACATGGCATGACATGGAAAGGAAAGACATGACATGGAAATGAAAGGCATGGAATGGCATGGAAAGGAAAGGAATGACATGGAAATGCAAGGCATGGAATGGCATGGTGTGGAAAGACATGGCATGGAATAACAAGGTAAGGAAATCCATGACATGGCATGGAAAGGAAAGACAAGGAAAGAAATGGCATGAAAAGGAAATGTTGGCGTGGAAATACATGGCATGGAAAGTGAAGGTAAGGAAAGGAATGTAATGAAAAGGAAAGACATGTAATGACAAGGCAAGGCATGTTAGGGAAAGGAAAGGCATGGCATGGCATGGCATGGAAATGCATGTCATGTCATGGTAAGAAAAGGCATGGAATGGAATGGTAAGGAAAGACATGGCAAGGGAGGGCAAGGAAATGCATGGACTGGCATGGTAAGGAAAGGAATGACATGGCATGGAAAGGTAAGGCAAGGCATGGCATGGAAAGGTAAGGAAATTAATGACATGGCATGACATTGCATGGAAAAGTAGAGAAATGCAAGGCATGGCATGGCATGTCATGGCATGACATGGCATGGCATGGCAAGGAAAGGAATGACATGGAAAGGAAAGGAAATGCAAGGCAAGGCAATGAAACGCAAGTAATGGCATGACATGGCAAGGAAAAGCATGGCATGTCCAGGAAATAAATTGCATAGCAATTCAAGCCAAGGCGTGGCATGGAAAAGAAAGGAAAGAAAAGGTAAGGGATAAAAAGGAAAGGAAAAGGCAAGGAAAGGATAGGAAAGTAATTCAAGCAAAGGAAAGGCAAGGAAAGTCTAGGAATTGATCACATAATTTTTTTTGGACACTCCATCCACTTGGAATCTTGCAAACTCATGCATGAAGTTGGGTTTCTTGGAATTCACACATTATGAGTGGTTGCATGCATACACATTCTTGGAGGGAACATTCCATGTGGACACTTGGCATTTGAATTATATTTTTTCCTATTTTTTGTGTTTTTCCCCTTCATGAGCATTATTTGGTGCATACTAATACTATTTTTTGATGAGGGTGAATTTCTTTGGAGAGGATAATGTCCACATGTTGTAACATGATCAACCATGTATTGAGGAGAGATCTAACTAATCCATTATTATAATATTTATTTTACTTGTGGATGGATTGAACACTGCCACCCTTGCCACCATCAAGAGCATCCTAAAAATAAATGTTTTTTATCTTTCTCTAAGAATCACCTCAAGTGGTTTTGTGCCTAGGCATGGTTCATTTCTCTGGAGACT
The DNA here is from genome assembly GCA_000966675.3 of Picea glauca. Lineage (NCBI taxonomy): Eukaryota > Viridiplantae > Streptophyta > Pinopsida > Pinales > Pinaceae > Picea > Picea glauca. The sequence goes on along the minus strand of JZKD02S0604400.1, from coordinate 241,683 downwards.
TCACAAAGAAAAAAAAGTGTTATAAGTTTTTTTTCACAATTAATTAAAAGACTTACAAAATTATACTTTGCAATTCAACATAAGACAAGTCACCACAAATGGTACTGACAATCATGAGGTTTTTACCCTCCTCCCTAGCCCTAATCTCTCAACGATTCTACCCTGCATCAATCACAAGGATCAAATGATGAAATTTAAACAAATGTGCATAAAATCAATTCCATTCATGATACAGAAAAATTGATCATCAACACATTATCTCACAGTGAATATCTCGGGCATTGATGGAGAGTTGTCGATAGGTGGAGTGCTCGGATATAAAACCTACTCTGAGGAAACATCTATTGTGGAAGCGGTGGCTGGCACAAATGGAAATTGTGATGGGGGTAGGTGACATATAGTTGCATCCACTATGGATGAATGCAATGGAAGAGTTGGTGCAAATGGGTTTCATGTGGGTGCATCCATTGAGAATGCATGGAAGAATAAAAATGGTGGGGTTGGGTGCTGATGAAACCCCACAATTGTACAAGTGATGGAATATGGATTAACTTGGAAATAGGTAGCCCAAAGGTCATGGTCAAATACCCAAGGGATGGACTACTACTATAACTAGCGAAAATATCACTAGTTTGCATAGATATTAATAATATTGTTATTAGTGCCAAATAGTAAAATTCAACGACACACATACAACAAATTTGAGATTCAAATGATTATTAACTCAACACCTGATACATGTGAAGCAAGTGAATTTTCCATCCTAGGTGGACATTGCTTGGAACTACCTTGTCTCACAATCTATAAAAACATAAGAACATTATAAATTTGAGGATGCGAGAAAATAAATAAATCACTATGATGAATTTATCAAATGTTACACATACCTGTTATGGGGTACATCGAATTAACAAGCTTCCTCTACTACTGCATCAATGGTGGAGACATACATTGATGCATATGTCAGTGTAGATGGTCTTTTATATAGAGATAACAACTAAAAAAAATCATACAATAAAATACTGAAATTAATACACATAATAATATAAAAATATATAACAATTAAGAGAATATATATGGTTAAGGTACTAACCTCCTCCATGAAGCTCTGTTGTCCACTATCCTCCATAGTCCCATAACAAGTCTACCCTCAACTTGAACATTTGTGAGGCTCACATGAATGAATTCTCTATCCATGTTCCCTCTCTTCATTTCCCTCTATTCTAGGGGTTGAAGGTCCAACCCCTCTGTTAATGTCACCAGTAGGAACCTCCTATTGAGATAGTGCAATAAAACTACCATGTTGCACTAAACTATGAGTCAAGGTTTATAAGGCTCCTTGTGCCTGCTACAATCCTTCTACAATGGGAGGATGTTGAGAAGGGGGGTTAGCTCTTTACCTGGGGGGGAAATGACCTAACATGGGAACACACCTAGTACACTCTCGGTCTTATGCAAACCCTATAACCACCCATTGGAAATCAACAATGTCAAAGTATTTCACATGGTGACCCAAAACAAATTCTCCCCATAATTTTCTCAAAAAATACAAAGGAACCTCCCTATTATTGCAGGGAGGTTTGTCAAATACCAAGAACCACTTATCCATCTATATTTTAAGAATTTATGGGTGGATGCACCAGTCAATACAAATTCATTTCTCGGTGATAGGTGGTTGTCAAATTTGGCCAATTCGTAGACAACCAAAGTCAACCAATGTCAACCATATGAAAACATTATACATATTTAACCATCCAAATATTATTAAACATAGTTAAACATGATTAACCACGATCAACCAAAATCAACCATGGCTAAATGTAGACACCCTTGGTAGAACACGGTGAACCATAGTCAAACATGGTCATCCATGTTGAACTAAATGTCTAGTATAATGAACTATCCTCAACCATGGTCAACATTGTCGCACATAGTCAATCATTGTTAACTATAGTAAACCATAGTCAAAGTTGGTCAACCATTGTCAACCATACTAAAATATCATAGATATTTCAATTATAATTATATTGATATTTTAATTCTCAAGTCTACTATTCCTCCCACTCATGTAAACCGTGAATTAACACAACCACACAATTAAAAATTATTGATAGATCGAAATTGATACCATTTTTAACTAATAATGTCAATCATCAACCACTTTTAATTATGTATTTATGATAATCATATATACAATGATCACAATAATGACCATACACTTAAACAGATCAATGGATCAAGTAGAAAAAAATCTTTTGAATCAAGATAAGAACAAAAATACAGTTGTAAAAGGAATTTTATTTTTAAAAAGGGATACATCCTTAAAAATATTTTTCGTGAGATTTGTTGGAGTTACTTCACACACACCTAGGATTTATTTTTCCTAAGGTTTTTATTTGTTTATTAGTCATAATCAGTCATTATCCAGTCTCTTATATTTTAGGAGAGAATATTCTCTTTCAGTTCACACTTCAGTTTGACAAGTTGAGTTGAGTTTAGATGTTGCATTGGGATCATCACCATGATAATTCAACCTTTCCTTGGTATCATCACCAAAGTGGCACATTATCCTTGATTCCTTGATTTAACTCCTCACTACTTTCTGTTCAGTCAGTTAACTGAAGACTAGTTGACTAGTTAACTCAACTAGGTGGCAGTTCACTCTCGTAACTTCCTGAGAGACTAGAATAGGTGGAAGTTCACTCCCGCAACTGATGGTGTGTGTCCAAATCACTATATACCACCATTATGGTGACTTGGTTCACCTCAAGTCGAACTCATTGAGTTATACAAAGTATATCATGTGTAAATTATTCATTATTCAAAATGGTTAATGAGAATTCTTTCCATTCTTTCTCTCCTTCTTCTTCTTTTTCCAATTCTCTCTGCAAATGTTTGTATCATTGTTTAGCTAGATCTATTCTATGCAGATCAACACATTTACATGGTATCAGATCCTATGGACTACTAAGAAAAATCTACACCAAAAATTTTTGCAGGTACAAAAGATTTAAGACAACGGAAAGATGGAATTCCAAAAAGAATTCATTCTTACACCTTACAACTATTTTGCATGGAAGGAGAAAATAGACATACATCTTCGATCCATAGGGTTGTATAGGTTAACCATGAATACAGATACAGAACCGACATCATCCATATAAAAATCCAAGTACTTAAATCGCATGGATGAGGCACTCGAAACAATTTGTACTCTTATTTCTCTCGATCTCCTTTTTCATATATCTTCCTATAAGACTCCCAATGAAGCTTGGACCATATTGGAAGGGCTCTTTGGAAAATAGGATGAGATGAGGGGACACATGCTGGAGGTGGAACTGCTCACATTGGATCCAAAAATCTTCGAGAATATCCAAGATTTCTTTACAAAATTCAAGGATTTACTATTGCAACTCAAAGCTTGCGGGGTTGATAAATCGAAGGAGGAGAAAAAAATGGTTCTCACCATTCTCTCCAAGGTTGGACCTGAATTCTCTATATTTGTATCCACATTCCATACTGTCAGATTCGCCTCTGGAGCCACCTGGAAGATTCCTTCTCTTGAGGACTTTATCGAATCCTTGACACAAGAGCAAACCAAACTCATCAACATGGGTGGAATCAAAGGCCCAAGGGCGCATGAATTGACTATGAATGATGGCAGCCACAAATATCAGAAATATAAAGGTAAAGATAAGAAGAAATCTCATGCACATACGAAGAAGGAAGGGTACACAAAACCCTTCACTGATGCCTCAGGATCCAAAGGAGAAAAGGAGAGAAATGCACGTATTGTCACAAAGGATTCCTTTCAGAATCCACATGCATGCAAAAGAAAATAGATCATATGTCTCAGATACTTCAACAAAAAAACCTTGGATATCACATCACTGAGGGTGCAAAGAAGAATAACCCAGAAGATCTGAATTCCAAGAAAGGCAATTCTAGCCATGCGTTGATTTCCATCAACTCCTCTCCCGATGCTTGGATCATAGATTCAGGAGCATCACATCACATGGCTGCCTCAGAAGTAGTCTATTCTTCTTTGGATGCATGCAAAGGTCCTCCTATTCTGATGGGGGACAACTCTTCTGTCAAAGTCACCGACAAAGGAAGGATTGAACTCACCAACGAAAGCTTCGAGAATGTGTTGCATGTTCCCAATATTTCTGTCAACCTTCTCTCCGTGTATCAGATGATGAATTCCAACAACGAAAAGAAAGTCATATTCACACCAAATTCCATGGACATATACGACATGCAAACCAACTTCAGGGTTGCTACCGATGAGGTAAATCATCAGTCTAGACTGTATACATTTTCTGAATTCATTGAACCTGATTTTGCTTTACTACTTACTCATGATGCTGATGAAAGTAGTAGGATGTGGCACGAAAGGTTTGGACATTTGAATTTCAGATACATGCAACAACTTAGAAATCATAGATTAGTTGATGGTCTACCAAACATCCATTTCTCCAAGGGAGTATGTGAGGGATGTGTTCTTGGAAAACACCCTCAAGAGAAATTTGACAAAGGAAAGTCTTGGTGAGATTTTGCACGTTTAGATCTAATCCACATTGAACTTATGGGTCCTTTTCCACATCCATCCATAAGCAAAGAGAGGTTTTTTCTCATTTTTGTTGATGATTTATCACATTTTACTTGGATCTACTTTCTTAGGCAAAAATCTGAGGTCTTTCAACACCTCAAAGATTTCAAAGCTTTGGTTCAGACACAGTCTGGAAAGAATATCAAAGTCCTCCGAACTGATAACGGGGGAGAGTATGTGAATCATGAGATCCACAATCTTTTCCAAGAGGTAGGGATTCAGTTGCAACATACAGTTCCCTACACTTCGCAACAAAATGGAGTTGTTGAGCAGAAAAACTGATCTCTAAAGGAGATGACATCTTGCATGTTGCATGCAAAGTCACTACCACAGAGACTATGGGCCGAAGAACTTAACTGTGCAACATACATCCAAAACAGATCTCCCCATAGATCTGTTAAGGATAAGGCCCCCTACGAGTCTTGGAGTGGCCTCAAACCGGAAGTGAGCCACTTTCACATTTTTGGTTCTCGTGCATGGGCCCACATTCCCTCTGAAAAGAGGAAGACACTTGATCCACAGAGCACTGAGTGCATTTTTGTTGGATACCCTGACAATGTGAAGGGATATCGTCTTATTGATCTTTCCTCAGACCGACTCATCATTGAGCGTAGTGTCTAATTCGAGGAAAGTGTCTCGCATGTACCTCAGCAGCCGCATACAGACACCTTTACTCTTACACCTATCAGAGATGATGAGGATGCACATGATGACTCTTTTTCAGATGAGAGTTTTGATTCAAAGGACTCATATGATTTATATTTAGAGTCAGTACAGTCAGATACATATTCAGAGCATACAAATGCAATTGTATATCCAGAGAAGAGGCCCAAGTGGGAATAGACTACTCTTCAGGATGCAGGGGATCTCATTGGTGATCTAGCCGATACTAGGAGGACTCGATCTAATTTCGAGGAGCCTCCAATTGCACTCAATTCCACTGAACCATTTCCTTCCAGGCATCTTTTCTTGGTTCAGTCTTCAAATACACAGTCTTATGGTGAGGCTGTTGGAAATCCCTTTTGAGAATCCACCATGCAGGAGGAGTACAACTCCCTCCTCAAGAACCAGACTTGGGATCTAGTTCCCCTTCCTTCTGGGAGGAAACTTATCAGATGCAGATGGGTCTACAAGACCAAGAGTGTAGCAGATGGATATATCAACAGATACAAAGCTAGGCTTGTCACTAAAGGATTTCAATAGGTTCATGGTATTGACTATGATGAGACCTTCACTCTAGTAGCGAAGATGGATTCCATACGATTGGCACTTGCCATTGTGGTAGCCAAGGGATGGGAAGTCCATCATATGGACGTGAATAATGCATTTCTTCATGGTTATCTCTCTAAGGAGATCTACATGGAGCAGCCCCAGGGATTTATACAAGACTCATCTTTGGTCTGTTGACTGAAGAAGTCACTTTATGGCCTCAAGCAGGCTCCGAGGGAATGGTATGCCAATATGGACTCCTACTTGTTGTCATAGAACTTTGTACATTGTAAATTAGACCCAAATGTATACATGCTCAGGATGATTGATTCACTTCTACTTTTAGTTCTGTATGTCGATGATTTGTTGATCATCGATTGCTGCAGTCAAGAGGATTCTTCATGGCAGGTTTTTGATGATGGACATGGGTCCGCTACACTTCTTCCTTAGACTTGAGATCAGTCAGGATTCATTAGGCATCAAACTATATCAAGCCAAGTATGCACGAGATATCCTTGAGAGATTTCACATGACAGACTGCAAGTCTACTCCCACTCCTTTCCTATCAGGAGTCAAACTTGAGGATGGAGGGGAGACTCCATTGGTTGAAAACACACTGTACAGACAACTAGTGAGGACCTTGTTGTATCTCACACACTCTAGATCAGACCTCTCATATGCAGTTGGTGCAGTTTCCAGGTTCATGCAGGAGCCGCATGAGTTACATTGGAAAAATGCAAAGCGTATCCTTCAATACGTACAGTGCACCATCACCTTTGGGATTAATTATGCAACAGACTCTACATTAGATCTCATTGGTTTTACTGATTCTGACTGGGCTGGCAATAGCATTGATTGCAAGTCCACATCTGGTTACTCACTCAGACTTGGTTCCAAGCCTATCTGTTGGTCGAGAAAGAAGCAATATGTCATTTCTCTATCTTCAGCCAAGGCAAAGTATAGAGGGGTAGTTAACATAACCATTCAGACTATGTGGCTACAACATTTTATCACTGAGTTGGGCATTCAGTTTCATCGGCCAATCGTCATCTGGTGTGACAACCAGAGCACTCTGAAGTTCTACAGAGATCCGTTTCAAAGGCAGCGAAAAACACACATCGAGATCCACATGCACTAAATCCAGTACTTAGTACACGAGGGGATCATTGACTTACAGTTCTATCCTTCAGCAGAATAGACGACAGACATTTTCACCAAGACCTTCACTGAGCATAAATTCCATTCTCTGCGAGGTCATCTTGGAGTGAAGGACACAATTTCCTAGCAACTGTAGTTCTTCTTTTTACATACATTGTACCTTGAGGGGGGGTGTTTCCCATGAGGTTTTCCCTCTTTCCTCACTTTATTTTCAGTGTATCTTTTGTACTTGGATACCTAACATGGCCTCGTTGCCGGGACCCAATCTTTATTTTCACCATAGTGATGTTCAGGGGGGTGTTGGAGTTACTTCACACACACCTAGGATTTATTTTTCCTAAGGTTTTTATTTGTTTATTAGTCATAATTATCCATTATGCAATCTCCTATATTTTAGGAGAGAATATTCCACCTGGAGAATATTTTCTTTCAGTTCACACTTCAGTTTGACTAGTTGAGTTGATTTTAGATGTTGCATTGGGATCATCACCATGCACCATTGGGATCATCATCATGCTAATTCGACCTTTCCTTGGTATCATCACCAAAGTGGCACATTAGCCTTGATTCCTTGAGCTAACTTCTCACTACTTTCTATTCAATCAATTAACTGAAGACTAGTTGACTAGTTAACTCAACTAGGTGGCAGTTCACTCCCGTAACTGCCTGAGAGACTAGAATAGGTGGAAGTTCACTCCCGTAACTGCTGGTGTGTGTCCAGATAACTCTATACCACCAATATGGTGACTTGGGTCACCTCAAGTCGAACTCATTGAGTTATACAGAGTATATCATGTGTAAATTATTCATTATTCAAAACGGTTAATGAGAATTCTTTCCATTCTTTCTCTCCTCCTTCTTCTTTTTCCAATTCTCTCTGCAAATGTGTGTATCATTGTTTAGATAGATCTATTATGTGAAAGTCAACACATTTACAATATTTTTCGATATTTTTAGGTTGTTTTACAAAGTTGTGCACTAGTGGTATCCTCGACGTAGTTTATGGTTACTCAGAGTTGTCTTTATTGGTCTTCCTATATCTGTTGTTTTCCAATTCTGACACTTTACCTTATAATGCTTGAAGCAAGCATGGGCCTCACCTACTCCACTAAGATATGTCATTTTTCTACAAATTCATAATTTAAATTAAAAAAGAAAATAGTTTACGAGAATAGATGACATGAAGGATCCTCTTAGTAGTAGAAAAATTGTATGATACTCTAAGGAAAACAAAATTGTATGATATGGGAGCTAAAAATTAGAAACTTGGTGTATGCTTGATACTAAAGGTTTGAAGAGCCACACTAATATGGCTTTCCAAATGATAGAAAGATCCTCGATTTTGAATTTTAGCTTGTATTGCAAATCAACCCTCGCCCATATTGCCTTCATTTGGAATTCTGCCTCCCTACTTTCCTTTTATCTTTGATGAGGCCAAATATGGGACCTCGAATAAATGTCTATCTACTGCATCCTCAATGTTGATTGTTATTTTCAAGATCCTATGTAGAATAATGGTAATAGCTTGATTGAAATAATAAATGCTAATTATCTATAAAGGGTGATGTGAATGACGCCTATGTTGTATGATGTAGGTTGTAGATGAGCGAAAATAAAGAGACATGGAAACTCAATGTAACAATGGTCATTTCCACTTGAATATGGATACACTAACATGTATTTCTATGGATTATAATAGATAAACAAACCTAGAAAAATTGAAAAATGCACAACCAAAACAAAGAAAATATGTACACAATGAGAAATTCAGCCACTGATAGTTTCCATTGTTGTTGTGATTGTGGCCATGGTTGGGGAATTCCTCTTCATTTCGAGGGATCCAACTAAGTTGCTTGGGTTTTTCTACCATGTTTTCCTTTTCCATTGTCAATGATCAATTGATGGCCGATGAATCTGGGCAACCATGCTTCAGCATTAGAAGGGCTGATTTTTTTGTTGGATGGACTATTTTTTTGTTTATAGAGCATTGAGTTATTAAATATACTATGTCATACTAATTATAAATGTTAAGTTGGTATGTGCATGGGAGATGCTAGTAAATAATTATCTTAACTCTTTAAAATATAGAAAATAAGGGATTTCATTTGGGGGTTATGTGGTCGCGAGGTTCTACATCTAGGGGAAACCCTAGCCGCCACCTTTGTTATTCCCAAGATTTTGTTGGTTTGTCTTGGTTGTCGATGGGAAGTTGATCCTTTGGTGGTGTGTCTTGGTATCACATGGCCTGTCTCTTCTTCCTAGGTTTCATTTTCTCTCCTTCTTCTTTGACGATTGTGATCCAATGTGGATCTTTCCTGGTGGCTCTTTTCTTGGATGATCTATTAGTTGCACATTTCTCTATCTAAGTTGATGTTTGATGGTGGTTTTTTTGGGGGAGCGACCAAGGAAATCCCTAGTGTCTCATTCTCTCTCCCTTTGACTTGGTTTTTCTCCAATGGGTATTTAGGTTGTTTGGTCCACCATTTCTATTGTTGTTGTTGTTTTTTTTTTTTTGGGGGGGGGGCAGACTCACTCCTTTGCAGCCTTTGACTCCCCCTTTTTTTTGGCTCCTTTCAGGTGTTGGTTTGTTCAAGGTTTCATGTATACTCAGAACCTCGTCTTTCTGCTGCCAAGGTGTTCGTGGCGTGTTCAATTTTTTGGTGCTGTATTTCGAGGTTTTTTTCCTCACTTGTCTCGGTGAGGATGTATGCCACTTTGAACTAGTCCATCCGACTTCTGGGGCTTCTTTGGAGGTTTTGTTCCTTGCCTTATCTCAATGAGTTTCTGGGTTTGCTTCTTGGGATTGCATTTATGGTTTTATGATGGGCCTCTTTCTCTCCTTCTATTTTCTCTGCAAGGCTTTCTCTTCTTTTCCTCACTCTAATGTTTGTTTTATTACACTGATAAGTGTCCCCCCCTATTAGAATCGATGGATTAATAAACCTTTTAATTACAAATTCTAATATGCTAGCCAATAATTGTACATGCTAGCATATTCTTCGTATTACACTCAAATCAATGAAAGATATTGCTAGCATTAATTCCCTTGAATTTATGAATTTGTTAATTTATCATGTTTACTTTTTCACTTTTACACAAGATGATTAACAAAATAGTATGCTCAATTATCAATTATCAATTTCCATGGAGAATAATTTAGCAAATCCAAAGAAGATTACTTCATTTTTAACATTTACCTCTTCATTTAACATTTACCTCTTTAGTTTTTACATTTACCTTTGGTATGTGGCCTTTTACCTCTTCATTTCAGCCATGATTGTCCATCTCTCCCATACAACTATGGATTGCATATTTTATCTTGTACTTGCTTTACCTACTCATTTTTTCCATGTTTGGCCATCTCTCCCATATATTTATACCCTATTACTCAATGTCTCATTGTTTATCTGAATTCAAATTATATTATTTTTTATCATTGTGAGAAATTACAAGTGGAAATTTACATTCAGGTAAAGATTGGATTAAACCTAATTGCTCTTTGGAATCATTTAGCAAACTAAATCTGAATGTAAATTTTCACTTGTAATTTGTTTTAAACTAACATTTGATCAAAAACCTATAAATTTATGTTATTTGTAGGCGTTGTCCTAGTGGTGTAGAGTAGTCGATGAGGGAGTGCGTTGTTAAGGTACTTCGTAAGTGAAGTCATCAGCTTGAAACCTCTGGGGACACCTCAAATACAACCATGTTAAGGGTCGGTCCAGGCTGGGTGTGATAGCGTTCCCCGGGTGATTTTGACAGCTTAGATGCCACTGGGTCATGGCACCTTAGCCACAGTGATGTAGCCAAATCTTGAGATTCATTCAGAAGATCAAATAAACCATGAAAACACATGAGAATGAAAAAATAACTCTCATTTATTCCTTCTCCATCCTAACTATTACAATCGAAGTTCAACCCCTTATAACTACTATGGGATTTTAAAAAACAACTAATTTTAGAAAAAAAAATAACTATATTTTATTCCTTCTCCGTCCTAACTATTACAATAGAATTTCAACCCCTTATAACTACTATGAGATTTTGGAAAACAACTAATTTTAGAAAAACAACTATTTTTTTGAAAAACAACGAAATTTAGAAAATTCTAGCATGACTCGAAAACAAACCATAAACTAAGAGCTAAATAGTGTGACACTATTTGTCAACTAGATTTTCTAATTAATATCATAAACTAAGAGATAAGTGATAATTAAAAAATTAAATATTCCTGTAAAAACACTAAAACCTCAATTTGAGGCCTTATATGAAGGAATTTGACCCCAAAAAAGTGTCGACATCATGTCCAATTGGATAGATCCGTTCGACACGGCAGTACAGTAAAAAAATTTTTATTTAGCTAACAAAAAATTTGTATCGATTATATAAAAAAAACCTTTGAATGAGAGACACACTGCTACAGGATATTGAAAAATTGATAATGTATCATTTTCTCTCATTTTTGAAGATTATATTCATTTTAAGACCTGTTTGTTTAAATGAGTTTCACATGGAAAAGAAAGGAAATTTCCATGGTTCATGTAGTGTGAAAAATAAAATTTTCATGGTTCATGTATTGATTGCGAAAAATAATCTTGATTAGTTTTTGGAACTAGTCAAAATTTCATTAACATGGTTAAATATTTTGGACTTAGTTAGATAAGTTGAAATTTGGATTTTGGACTTACTTAAATATGTTAAAAATGTTGAAAGAAATTTGGATTTAGATTTGAGTGAAAATATGACCAACTCAATTAATCATCGAAACTAAACCCAATTCAACACCACATATATCTACCTATCAGACAACATACAACTCATAAGTAATACGGATAATTAGACCACATATATCTACCTACCGTACAATAGAAAACCCATTAAAAAATATAGATAATAGGGGGTTGGAGCCTCCTTCCAGTTGAAACTAGAAAAAAAAGGAAGTTGGTGCTTCCAATGAATGTGATTCTTAAAGACATATAAGAAAAATCATTCTGTGTTTTTCTCCCGCTTTGGGTTTCCACATAAAACATTGGTGTACTGTGTATGTGTGTGATTTCTCATTTTTTCATTCTTTATTTACTCTACAACTATTGAATGAAAATGCTACATTGATATAACACTTTCATTTTATGGTGAAAAAGGATTGAATTTCTCTATTACTAATTCACCCCCCCTCTCAGTAATCCAACATCTCCGTGTGTTCATCAAATTGTTTCCTTGTCATAAACATTGAATTAAAAAATAATTTAGGATCTTCAACCTCACTAGTGATTCCTACCAAATCTATTTATGTGATCCTTCTGAATAATTCTTCTCTTTTCACTATAGCTCTATTGCATGCTTGGACAATGTTTCTCAAGTTCTTGATCTTTTTTTTCCAACATACATTCAACTGTTTGATTCGACTAGGAGAAGCAGATATTCTTCTCTCATATTTAATTCTGTCATGTTTGAGATTTTTATCCCAAATGGTAAAACAACATCTGTGTAAAATCCTTCTTCATTCTTAAAATCAGCTTGGAGATACTCATGAAATGCATGTTCTCTTGAACCAAAAGAAACAATATTTTTAGATACCTCCCGGGCCTCTATTATCAATGACATTATCTTTTTAATATTTTTCTCAACATAATTTTAAACCGCTAAAAGAAAGCTTGATGATCCCTTTAACTTGATACAAGGTGTAGTTGGTTTAATCTTTATCAAAGGACTCACAAAGATGGGAAGATGCATCAACGAAGTCTCCAATTCTTTTATCTCCTCCTTTAAGTTGAAATTCTCAACCTCTAAACCATCCATAGAGTCATCAAGTGTGTCCCCAGTTTCCCTATGAATTTTCAAAATATGGGATGATCGCATATCCTTGAGGTCGACCTCTGAGCGATATTTTCCTTTCTTATTTTTTTGTTCAATTATTTCTACAATTAACTTTTTAGATTCTCTATAGAAAAAAAATGCTTTGAAAAGTGAAAATTCTTCCTCGCTAAAGGCTTAATTCCCAATAGCTTTTAGTAAAGAATATTGTTGAGAAATATGCTCCTGTTGTTCTATGGTAGGAAATGTTTTTTCAATGTCTACTTCTAGTTCCATATCTTCCAAGAAGAATCTTTGGATATAATTTTCTATAAGATTATTTTCTTCCTCTTGAACTAGGGTTTTTCTCTTCTTTCTCACATGAAACTTGTGTGAAATTTCAATTTTTCCAAAGGGGGGATGATCCAGATGGATATTGGTGGCCACCCACCTATTCCAACTGGCTCCTCTTGACAATTTTTAGTTCAACACATTCTTTTGTACTTCTTTGTAATTATGGGTTCTACACTTATGGGGATGTCTAAAGCCCTACACATATTCCACGTGGATATTGGTGGCCTCCCACCTAATCACACTAGCTTATTTTGTATTTTTTCATGTCAACACATCTTTTTGTACTTCCAGGGTTGTTTTGGGGCCCGAAACAATATTTTTTTTGGCTCACCACAGTCAAAATGTAGATGAAGTTAGAGTTTTATGGTGTAATGTGTATTTCTCGAAAATACCTTTCCAACAGGCTATCACGCACCTAAAACATAGGTCATATGCAAAAGTTACGACCTCGTGAAGTTGATGTACCAACTTACCCATATGGGCCCACATAAATTTTGGTGTTTCATCTCCTAGGGTTAGGTTTTTGGATGTCTAGGGTTTTGGAATTCATGAGTAATGTTAAAAAGGCCTTTGGAGCCTCATTGTAATATTTTTTCTCATACAAATGTGTGTAGCACCCACATCTCTTCTCAGAGATAGCTACCACCATTCGAGAAAGTTGTTTTAGTTTTGTAGTTTTATAGTTTCAACCTATTGCATTTATTCAATAGAATATAGTGTTCACTAGATATATGTGTTGCTCTCCATATCTCTTTATTTATTGTTTTCAGTCTATTAATTAGTTTGTTTCGCTCCTAAATCTGGATTAGTGGTATCAGAGCGGTTTTCTCTTCATTTATTTTTCTTCGTGCATGCCCCCAACAAGATCTAGGTACAAGAAGTTGGGACTTGAACCAATTGAGCCTTTGAAATATCGGTCATGCCGAGCCCGAAAAAAACCCATGGGGGGATGAAAAGAAAGATTATGGAGCAGGATATCCTTTTAAAATGTTGCTCGAGGAATCCCTTGTGCGACAAAGGAACGAAATGATGGATAACTTTGCACAGATCCTTCAGTGGTTGCCCATAGGAGAAGCATCCTCATCAAGTGGCCATGCAACCCCCTTCAAGATATACAGTGGCAGTTAGAAGAACCTGATCTTAGAATATTTTGTCAAGCGGTTGGACCTGTCAAGAACACCACAGCCACATCCCTACACCATCGGCTAGCTTCACCAAGGAAGAGATCTATGTGTCATCTAATAGTGTTGTCTACCCTACGACATCAAGTCTTTCAAAGATGATATATTCTGTGATATTTCTCCCCTTGCAGTTTGTAATTTTATTTTAGGACAACCATATTTATGGAAGGGTCATGTTGTGTATGAGTCTAGACCCCACAGTGTTATTATTACTTTGGGTAGACAATTGTATAGGATACCAGAGGTAGCGCCGCCTACCGCTATTTCTTTAATCTCTAATAAGCAATGCAGTAAGGTCATTTCATAGACTAAAAAATTCGTCTTCTTTATGATCCATTCTCATAGTAATCATAAGGTCGTCACCACATATGCAGCCTCTACACAGAGCCTCTCTTTGTAGTAGAATTAAATGAGCAGGGTCGTGGAAGAGTAAAGAGACATATTCTCCTCACCCACCGAGGTACCGATGCACTCACAAGTAAAGAATCCAATTGATCTAAACCCCGATGCACCTCTGCCTAATGGACCAGTCTATCATCACTCGCTGATGTAAAATGATGAAATCAAGTGTCATATCCAAGAGTTTCTTCAAAAAGGGAACATCCTACCCAACTCCTCCCCTTGAAAAAGATCGATTGTACTAGTGCAGAAGAAGGATGGGACCTCGTGACTCTGCATTGATTACAAAGCATTAAAAAAAATCACAGCCAAGAACCAGTACCCAATTCCCATAATTGATGACCTTCTTGACCAACTCAAGGGGGAAAATTTCTTCAACAAGATTGACCTAAAGTCTAGCTACCACCAGGTTCCCATCAAACCAACTGATGTATGGAAGACAAATTTCAAATCTAAATAAGGTCTCTTCGAATGGATGGTGTTGTTTACTTATTTTCTATATTGTCTGAGTTTATTTTCCCAGGGTTCATGTCTTTCGGGGTTCCAACAAAGCCTCTAAAACTATCGCCCCTCTCGGTGAACCAGAATGTAATACAACACACAAAATGTGTTGCACAGTCTCACCTGAGATAGATTTAATGGGTGGTTGTAAGACTTAGGTGTTTACAAGCTAGGATTGAGTATGAGATATGAGCTCTAACCATTGAACCATTATTATAACTTGTAAATGAAACATATTGTTATTCACAATTATGCAGTAAATCTAGTAGCTTAGTCCCTCAATGTCGCATCAATATTTAAACAGGCAATATAATCTTCCATTCATTCAAAATAATAATAACTACTGAAGACAATAAATATATGCAACACATTCATCACATAACATAGATGTTACTGTGGTTCACCCCCTCCTAGGCTATGTCCACAAAGATTTGTCTCTTGGATCTTTTATTATGATAGTTCTGCATCTCTAGCACCGCACACTTACAATTCTTCTCAGTCGGGTAAGATCTATATGAGGCAGACTAGATTGCACCAGGCACCATAGCCTATGATATAAACCCCAATATCTACCTTCCTTCATCTCCTCTAGTTCAACATCTTATACAAAATAGATCATACCGCAAAACATTACATGTCGCGTCAACTCATGCATACTACTACAGTAGCAACTACAATCTGAACAATACAAAATCCAACAGCAACCTCTATGATACCTACGTATCGCTATTTATATGTTTTTGGCTCCTTAGCCATTTACAATGCATTACCAAAACCCTAACCCTACTGTCGTTAGGTATTCCTCGCATGCGTGCGTGTTGTTCTTCCTTCCAGTTGTTGCCTTCCTTGCATGTGAGCGTGTTGTGCTTCCTTCCAGCTGTCACTTTCCTCATGCATTCTTTCTTTCCCCAAAAATGCCTTGCTTTTCCAATTTGACCTACCTCCAACAGGCCCCCAACAATGACATGTGGCTCGTCTCGAGCCACCTAGCCTTTGTGTTTTTCCTTGATCTCCTTGGTGATTGCCTGGAACTTTTCCTTGAGCTCTATTGCTCGTGTCTGTGCATGCGCAGTCTTCTCCTTTAGTGTGTTCACTATGTGGACTACAATTTCCTCACAGATCAATTCCACACACTCTTCTTGGGTCTATGCTATTTGTGCCTTGGCTTCCTTTGCTTGTGCCAAGACTTCTGCTACTCGTTCTTGCAACGGTTCCATTTAAGCCTGTTTCTCATGTTTTTGTGTCTGCGCGGTGGTGAGCTATACCTGCAATTTTTTCATTTCCTATGTTCCTTTGACGTGTTCTATTATTGCCATTGTCTTATGCCTCTGTTTGATATCTTGGATCATTGCGTTGATCCTTTCCTCTTCCTTGTCCCATTTTTGGACCTGTTGATCCTCCTCTAACTTAGTCCAAAGCTATGCTTCTTTATCAAACAAGTCAACTATTGTGCTGACCTGTTTCTCTATCTCCTGTAGCTGCATTGTTGCTTCCTGCTTTCTTTTCTAATTGACTACCGGTGGGGTGGTTGGTATGATCTGCTCTATGATATTCTTGATCTCCTTCTGGTATTGATCAATTTCCTTCACAATCTGATCAATATTTTCTATTGCTATGATTTCCTCCCTAATTTCTTCATTTCCTGCGTTCCTTTGACATGCTCTGTGATTGACATTGTCTTATTCCTCTGTTTGATATCTTGGATTGTTGCATTGATCCTTTCCTCTTCCTTGTCCGATTTTTGGACCTGATGACCCTCCTCTAACTTAGTTTAAAGCCATGCTTCTTTATCAAACAAGTCAGTTGTTGTGATGACCTACTTCTCTATCTCCTGTCGCTGGATTGTTGCTTCCTGCTTCCTTTTCTCCTTTACTACTAGTGGAGTGGTTGGTATGATCTACTCTCAGATATTATCAATCTCCTTATGGTATTGATCAATTTCCTGCACAATCTGATCAATATTTTCTACTGTTGTGATTTCCTCCCTCTGCGTGGCCAGTGGAATATTCTCATAATTTTTTGCCACTTTCTACTCCAATCCTTTCATGCGCTCCCTTTCCTCCTGGGTCTTAAATTTAGCCTACTCATAGACTATTTCCAGCATGTCTCGCTTCCTTGTTTCTTGCTTTGACTCGACTAAGTTTGTGCATTATTGAGACTGTACTTTATGGTTTACGCTAACCTGCAACCTGTGTGGTGCCCCATATGGTATCCATGTCAACACCAGTTGGATTTGGCTTAAGTCTTGCAGGGGTGTCTACCCCACAATCTCATCCTTGAGGAGTTTTCACATGTCTTCCAACTCCTTTTGAATCCTGTCTCTGTGATTTGCAACATGGTCTAAGTCCTTAGATATACAATCCTAGACCATTCGGGCTATCATTTCCCCATCATCATCTGTGATTGTATATTTTGGAGGTGGTCTTTGTGCCTTCATTTTCTTCAGCGCATCCTCCATCTACGTGGTTGGTCTCTTGGTTCCCCTTGGTTTCTATGTGTTGGGATTTGGGGCGGTCTCCTATGCTCCCTTAGCTTGTTTCTATTGTTTCTTAGTTGGTTGTGTACTCTCCTTCTTCCCCTTCTGGGTCCCTACCTTCGTTGGCCCTTCATCTTTCTATGTTCTCTTACCCTGGCCTGTTCTTCATCTCTTGGGCACTTGGATTTTCGGAGGCTGCGTTTCTCCCTGCCTTGCCTCTTCTTCTGTTGTTGTTTCTAGCACATCCTGGGTGATGGATGGAATCCTCCATTCATTGTCCCATTCATTGATGACCATGTCAATGTCACCCTCTGTGATAAAATAGTGCATCTGTAGCCACTTCTTATCAAGATCCTTTTTCACTTGTATCCACATTATATGTCGTGTGGCCCTGAAGTTGGCAATGTTCCCATATCGCGTGAAAACCTTTGGTGTTATTATCCACATCTTGGAAATGGCTTATTGTAGGTCGCGTAAGTATCCTTAAAATATGGCCCCATTCTCCTTCTTGCTCCTAGCCTCTAGCTTGGCTCTGAGCAACAAATGTGTCTTTCCATGATTCAGTTTGGGTCTGGTACAAAAAACTACATACCTTGGTTCTTTCCATTCCATGAAGGCTATTAATGTGATCAACCATGAGTAGTGAAACTCTGTGCCTAGATCCTGCACATCCTTCTAGTCATCCAGGAACAAGTTCAAGAGGTACGGTTCCCAACTCACTATGGTTCCCTCTGCGCATTGAGCTGCAACTGCAACAACTCCAACTGGGACTTCCTCCCTGTGACATTTTCGTAGCATCTTGTAGGATAATATTTTCGTGCCCAATTTTGTTGCAACATCATTAATTCTCTTGATAATGATCCCTCTTGTCCCCTTATCAGTGCCATACTTCTTCTTCATCTCTTATGCTAGTGTTTTCTCCCTCTCTTTGTCATTCAAAAACTTTGCGAGATCCATACCCCGAATTAGTAACCCTGTTATTTTTGCGATAAGTTCAATGTCTATTGAGACGAGCTTATCCAACCATATGTCCACGCTATGCATAACTTCTAACAACTATTTGATGCATGCGGTTTCATGTTGAACTCTGCCAAAACATGGTAGGTCCAATAGACCTAAAATTCCTACTTTCTCCAACCCAGTTGCCCATTGGAATGGTTGATTGATCGGTTCCAAAACCTGATTCATGTCCATATTCTATAAGAATACCCTCTTCGCAAGTTCCAAAACTTGTCTTCATCTGCTATATCGTGGTCAGAGTATTTGATCTTTCCTATGTAGCCCAATAGATCTGGTCCTACCTATAACCCCTCTAGTATGCGCAGTAGAACGATTTCTGTTGCAAGTTTCTTGCGAGGTGACCTGGGTATCTGTATCTTGTCTTTCTTCGGTGGTGGTGGCTGGCTTGAAGTTCCAGCGGCTTTCGATTGTTCCTCAATATACTATTCTAGCCAAGCTGAGACATATTCAACCTTCCCTTCTGCTGGGTGGTCTGAAATGGTCATTTGTGACTCATCTGGCTCAACTGCTGGTGTCGGATTTGACGTCGTGCCATTAACTTTCAGAGCTGCTTCTGTGTTCTCTAGTTGCACTTCCTTTAGGGTTTTTTCTTCTTGGTTCTATGGCTCCTGTACTTCTGTTGGTATCTCCTTACTCGTGTGGCTGTTGGATTTCTTCTAGTATAGGTGTAGGGATCACCAGTGCTTTGTCTGGGGATGGGATTTCATCAATATCAATGATTTTTGGTGGTTGTTTTTCACCTTCTTCCACCTATCCTTGTGACCTGGTATGAACTCTGTTTTTCCTGGTGGTCTGGCTCACTTCTGCTTGCTTGGGCGGTGCCATGTCGGTGAATGTCAAATGTTTGCCAAATGAGAATGGTCTCTACAACCCCTATGAACTCACTCTGTTGTTTTTAGCCTCTGTCGCTCTCTATCTTCTCTCTTTTCATGAATAGACTATTTTCTCCTACGTCTGTGTGTTGTATGTTTTTCCATGAATCTTTTCGATGAAATTTCCTTCATTATGGGTTTAATTCACCTTAGTTATAGGTTCAATGCACCTCCTTTAATTCCCCCTAGTACTGTCATGTCCTCTTGCTTTTGTCGACATTCTTTTGCCCTCTTGTTTCCCTTTGTATGTGACCATTTTCCTTCTCCTCATCAAATTTATGCTTCTGAATTTGTGTAGCCTTTC
Organism: Picea glauca; assembly: GCA_000966675.3. Taxonomy (NCBI): domain Eukaryota; kingdom Viridiplantae; phylum Streptophyta; class Pinopsida; order Pinales; family Pinaceae; genus Picea; species Picea glauca. The sequence goes on along the minus strand of JZKD02S0604400.1, from coordinate 221,804 downwards.
TACCTATGGCACATTGCGCCCTCTTTGGTTTTTTTCCTTTTGGTTCTTTATCGATTTTTTTTTTTTAACTGTGCGGTGGGTGGTAGGTTGTCCTTGTAGAGCTTCAGTTGGCTCTTATTGATCATCCCTATGAGTTCTGCGCCTGATAAGTATCTTAACTGTACAACTCCTCCATCTGTGAAATATTTTACCTCATACAGTCCTATCCAATGCATTCTAAGCTTTCCTGGGTGCTAAAATGATTTTCTATCATACATCAGTACTAGGTCTCTTCCTTGAACGTTTTCTTCTTGATTTGTCTATCGTGCCAAGCTTTATCTTTGTCTTTCTGAACTTTTTGGTGGAATCCTGCCAATATTCGATCTTCATCCATGGTCATTAACTGATTTAGTCTCTCCTGTACTATGCATCGTTTTGTCATTTTTGTGACAGCTTCTACGCACAAGCTTGGTACTAAAAATTCTAATGGAACTATTGGTTCTTGGCCATAAACCAGTTTAAATGGTGTGTGCCCTATCAAATTTTTGTACATAGTCTTGTAAGCCCATAATAATGTTGGTACATTGAGGTCCCAGTCATCCCTGTTGACGTTACAGATCTTTGTCAGCACGTTCTCCATGATTTTGTTGAATGCTTCCACTATGCCATTTGTCTGTGGGTGATATAGTGTGCTCTTCTGGTGATGGAATTCAAAATCTTCATTCATAGCGCCGATGGTACTGTTTATGAAGTGCATGCCTTGGTCACTCATCAAAACTCTTGGACATCCAAATCGAGTCATGACATGCTCAAATAAAAAGTGTGTTATTGTTTCTGCATTGCAATCCTTCATTGGTGCGGCTTCTGCCCATCTTGTTAGGTACTCTGTCATGGTGATAATGTACCTAGCTCCTGTTATTTTGGTTGATGGGTTGATTTGTCCCACAAATTCTATTGCCCACTTGTCGAATGCCTGTAATGTTACTTGTGGTTGTAATGGCATCTTGTCTCTTCTATTGGGTTTTCCTACCCTTTGACAGACATCGAATGTTTGACAATACTCCTTTGAGTCTTTGTGAATCGTTGGCTACCATAAACCTACGCCCAATACCTTCTAAGCGATATCTTTACCTGCATAGTTCTCTCCTACTATTCCTTCGTGATCTTCTGCTAAGACTCTTGGTATTTCATTCTTTAACATGTATCTTCGCAAGATACCATTTGCGCCCATTTTGTATAAGTGTCCTGCAATCAAATGATAGTCGGCAGCATGGACTACCAGGTTTTACTTCTACGTGGTGCTATATTCTTGCGGTGCAGTACCTGTGCTCAAGTACTGAATGATATCTGTGAAGTGTTCATCAACAATTTGTACTGAGAATAATTGTGCATCTAGAAATTTGTCCTCCAAGTTTGTAGGTTCTTTTCCATTGGTGTCTCTTGATAGATGGTTAGGTCCTGCATTCAATTTTCCT
>JZKD02S0604400.1:193087-213576 GCA_000966675.3 Picea glauca | reverse complement strand
TGAAGGAGATATTGATCATACATTAGCTTTTTCTAGAAGGAATCTATCAACTGCTGAGATCAATTAAACCACAACTGAGTGAGAAGGGTTAGACATGGTGTACACATTGCAGAAGTTTTTCCACTACTTGTTGGGAGGAAAATTTAAAATGTTTACTGATCACTTCATGCTGAAATACCTAGTCAACAAGCCATTGTTGGGGGGAAGAATATGCAGATGGATTCTGCTATTTTAGGAATATGATTTTGAGATCATAGTAAAGCCAAGGAGAATGAACAAAGGTTCTGATCACTTGTCAAGGTTGGAACATGGAGAAGAGCCCACTAGTTTGGAGGACACACTATCATATGAACAACTACTGTCCATTAGAAAGATTGATGACCACTTCGCAGAGATCGTCTAGATCCTATCAATAGGAAAGACACCTAATGAGCACACAATTCCTCAGAAGAAATAGCTAGTAGTGCACGTTGCAGACTCCTCACTTATAATTGGACTTCTATAAAAGATGGGACCTGATGACTTATTGAGAAGGTGTGTTATGGAGGAATAGAGCCCACTGATCCTCATAGAATCTCATGAAGGCATCACAAGAGGACATTATGTAGGTAAAGCAACTGCGCAGAAGGTTTTGAGAGCTGGCCTTGGTGGCCTACCTTACACAGAGATGCTAAATACTATTCCAGAACCTGCGATGTATGCCAAAGAGCTAGGAAACCATCCAGAAGATATGAAATGTCATTAACACCACAACTCACCGTACAAGCATTCAAGAAATGGGCCATTGACTTCGTTGGACCTATAAACCCACCAGGAAAGCACACAGGAGCAAGGTACATCATCACTACGACAAAATACTTGACTAGATGTGTTGAAGCAAGAGTAGTTAAGGACTGTAGTGCAACCACAACTGTGCGCTTCATATTTGATGACATCATAACTAGGTTTGGATGCCCCAATATCCTTATGAGTGATCAAGGCACACATTTCATAAATAAGACTGTTGAAGCCTTGACTGAAGAATTTGCAGTCCACCATCAGAAGAGCACACCATACCATCCAAAAGAAAATGGGACAGTTGAAGCATTCAATAAGATCTTGGAGACAACACTAACCAAGATTTGAAGTGTGAACAAGGATGATTGGGATTTAAGAGTACCAACAATATTATGGGCCTATAGAACCACTTGCAAGAAGTTAACAATTCAGACCCCCTTCAAGTTGGCTTATGGTGTCGAAGCTATTGTTCCAGTGGAATACTTGGTGCCAAGCTTAAGAATTGTTGCCTTTACAAATATGGATGTTGTTGGCGTTGTTCAAGAGAGGCTTGCACAGTTGGTTGAATTGGAAGAAGAAATATTTATTGCAGGATTCCATCAAGAAGTACATAAGGAAAGAGAGAAGGCCTACCATGACAGGCACATCAAGAAGAAGGCATTTAAACAAGGTGATCTGGTACTGGTAAACGACAGTAAGTTCATGAAACATCCTGGGAAGTTCAAAACGCGTTGGCTTGGACCAAATGAGGTCGATCATGTTACAGAAGGAGGAGCTGTGTAGTTGAAGACTTTAAAGGGAGAGTGCAAGGAAGGATTAGTGAATGGGAGCCGGTTGAAGTTGTACTATCACAACCAGCTATCTTGTATCTCTTAGTAGAAGCATAAGGAAAAGGGTATAGGTACCAGGTGTAGTTGAAAATGGGTACTAGACATAGAAAAGATAGTCTACACAAGGAGGAGAGGATGCATAAAGAAGAAAGAAAAGGCTGCATTGTGCAGTTTGAAGTCGAAGTAAAACATGAAGCTCAGATATAAAGTGCCTCGGGACAAGTCACATGTGAGTGTTGGGGTCCTGTTGGCCCTTGGTTATGGAAGGGAGAGAAGATCAAGGAATAAAAAGAGAAATGTGAACTGCATGGAAGACACAGTGACTGATACTGGGTTGAAGTGAGAAAAAGAGCAGAAAAGATGGAGCGAAGCCTAAGAAAGAAAGTTGTTGGACAAGGAGATCGAGGATTAAAGATCAAAAAGGAAGAAGGATTGAGGACGACTCAGCAAGTGGAAAAAGCAACCATTACATTCTTTGGATCATCATGTGAGAAGGAAGGAAATATAGGCTAGTGAAGCCCTGAAAACACAGGTCAAGTTGACCTAGGGTTTAGACATCTATGGTTTTGACACCTAGGCTTCGATCTAAGGATGTCGGTGAGATATTGTAATGTATAAATAAAGGTCAAGAGGACCTAGGTTGGGTTGTTTTCATTATTACTATTCTTGATCTAGTTGTTGTTGGTATTATTGTTGTTGTTATTCAAGAGAAGTGGAAAGTGTGAGAGCCTTCTGGTGTTGTAAGATCTTCAGCTGGGTGCGAAGATCAACCCTACAGTTGGGTGCACATGAAGGGGGAGAGATAGAGAGAAGAGAGAGATCTGTCGGTTAAGAGTGTAGATCAGAACTGTATGCTTTCATCTTAATATATTATAAAGCATAGTTCTGTGGACACAGCCCTAGAGAGAGGGTGAACCACGTATATTTGTCTTGTGTGTGTGATTGATGTTGTGTTATTTTTTCTTTGATATACTGTTATTGCATTGTTGTGATAGATCTGATAGGTGTATGGAGTAGATATAAGTCGATAAGTGATATATGCATGCTGTATTGTTATGGTATTGGATCCACTTGATATTCCCATTAGTTGTAGACACTTCTCTCCTCCAACCCCCTCATAGCTGCTTTAGGTGAGACTGCATCTACTTCGCAGGTGTAGCTGAAAGGGCCACTAGTTAGGGCTTATCGATGTGCTCTTGGAGATGAACCCTGGGTATGCCCCTGTGCCAACAATTGGCATTCAGTATGAACTCCCTACTGGTTCTTCTCCTTGTATGTAGGTGATTGACAACTTTTGGTTCTAGTTTTTCTTCCGTCTCGATGCTACATTTTTCTAGTATGTTTTGCAATATTTTCATTGACGATGGATCATTTAATACTTTTACACATGATTGCAAAAATCCTTTGATGGTACTTACTTGTCCCTTGGGTTGCATCTCATTGTTATGGTCCAATAACAAATTCATCTCGTAGTTCGGTGCTTCCTTGTTTTGCTACACATTTGAAGTCAATGCCATGTCTTCCTTCTGAAATTGTTGTCTAGCTTCCTTAAATATTGCTTTCTCGTTCCGCGCATCAAATTTCTTCCTTGGTTTTGTGTTCTTATTCACCCATTGATTCTGTGTTGGTTCCTGGCGAGCTATGTCATTTCATGTTTTAGCTCCTCCGCAAGTAACTATATTGATGTTCCATCTTTCATCCCTTTCTTTGGCTGAAATCCACCAAACGTTCTGGTTATTCTGGTTCATTTTTTCCTAGAAATTTACTAATAGTGTAGGACATTCCTCTGTATCATGGTCTGATGCGTGAAAATACATACAAGTTGCTGGTGGAAGTGGACATTACCTTGCATAGTGTCCCTATTGCTGAAAATTGTGACATACCACTGGTCCTCTACCCCATCTGAAACCACCTCTAGCTCCTCCTCCTCCTCTGTAGCCTGCTTAATCTCCTCTCTATGTGTTATACCGAGGCACCTGATTATACTGCATGGGATTGTAGTGAGGTTGTGTCGTGTTGTACTACGGTTGCGCGTTATTGTATGGTTGTTGTGCATTATTATACTATTGTTTCATAGTGTTGTATGGAGATAAAACTTGATTAAACTGTGGTGTTGCTTGCCCAGTCATCATTTCTTCCTGCACTCTGTATGAGTTTGATGTCCTTTCTCACATCAGCTCCATAGTTCTACAATATTTGTCCTTGTGGCCTACTAACTTGAAAAAGGTACAATAGGAACTCTTTGGGACTGTCTGGTATTTATGCATCATCGTGCAGTGATAAGGGTCGTGACCCGGTTTCTTGCAGATTTCGCACCACAATCCTCCTATTGGTAGCAGATTTGGAATTCCTACTGCCATATACTGCGCGAATGTTGGAAATTCATTCTTGTGGTGTCCTTTCATCCTGTATGTGTTACACCAAATGAATTCTCATTTGTCCTTATTCTTATTTTGGTTTAGCTAAAATGTTAAGTTCTTTAAATCCTTCTTCAACTCTTCGATAGTTGGGTATGTCTGCTGGTACTAGTTTTCTTCCAATTGAAAGGCTACCTGCAGAGCCTATGCCTACATCTGAATTTTTTTTTGTTGGAGTGGATACTTTAAGTGTGGTAATAGTGAATTGACAAATAAGTGCCTATGCTACATCTCGGTCATGAGATACTTCAACTTTCCCTTCAATCACTTGAATCTCTGGTTAATATCCCATATGTACTCTCCTGGTTTCTATCTTATTTCGATCATCTAGTTCATGTATTGATCCTCTGAACTTGGCTTCTGGAACTCATTAATCAGTAAATTCTTAATGTATGCCAGTGTCCTTGCCATCCTAGGGGCATTGTTTGTGTCTAAACTCATGTACCAGTCTAGTGTGCAGTCTCTTAGCATAATCACTAGCTGTGCAAGTTTGGTACCTTCATCAGTGATCTGTTTTTCTTCCCAGATCTTTGCACAAATGAACAAATTCCTATTTAGGTCTTCTTCTGCTTTTCCTCGAAATTCTAGTAACCTGATGATTGGATCATGTCCTGGCATTATGAATGCTGAACTACTACCTCTGCGTGGTGTAGATACCTGACTAGTGCTACTTGAACTGGCTCCTCTAGTTGTTGTTCCTTGTGTGGATGTACTTCCTTCTCTCTGACTACTTATGAACTTTTCTTTTCTAAACAATTATGTTCTCTTTGGTGTATTAGTCCCACATGGGTTTATGGCTTCCACACTGACATTAATATGGATAGGATGTTTGCCTTATCTTCCCATTCTTGGACCTCTCATCTTACTCTCATATGTTGCACGCAATATTTACTCAATCTTCTCCACAGACCAAAGATCCTCTACCTCTTCCTCATCACTCACCAAGCCTTCCCTAGAGACTACGACTCTCTTCTTGGTATTCACCTTGTATTGGTAGGGTACTCCGCTACGCATCTTTCCAGCTGTCACCATGATTTTCTTGATCTAGTCATCATCCATCATGATTGGGACCAAGGGCTGATCCTTCTTTCCCTTATCTTTTCCTCCTTCCATTTCTCCTCTCTCTGTCAGTGCTTCCCCCTTCCCCCATGCATGCAGGGAAGTTTAGTTGTCTGACTCCATTGTCATTACACCTTTGTTATATAGTAGTATCTTAATAGAATTTTACAATGATCGAATGTACCTTCCTCCGGGTCCTCATAGAAAATCTTGCTCCGCTGCTCTGTATGATTTCATTGTGTCGACTGCAAACTCTGTTATAAACCTTGCCACAATACTGTCCAGCCAAAAATCGACTACGCGGACAAACTTGTTGTTAACATGTTGTAACTTCTCACTTTGTATTGGAGTCCACTCTATCTATCAAATCCAGTTCCTTTCATGGTTATCCTTCAACCTTAGTATCGAATCGTGCAATAAGTGTGGAAAATCGCAGAAAAACGCTTTGTGCAAATCAGTAAACACGTATTTGTCCATATATTTTTGGGGTGTTATTCTAGGGTTTCTATTGTCTTTCTGTGAAAACTATAGCTTCTTAGTTCTTAGCCAAGTTTCAATCTCTACTTTTTTGGGGTTCCATGGTCTAAACATTCCATTTTAATAGTTCATTGCTATCTGCCCCAATATTTTCTTGATCTGCCACCGACAACTCTTCGACTTATCACGTCTACTCAATCCTCTCTTGTTCCTACCAACAACAATGAAACCATTTGTTGGTTACTTATTTTCTATATTGTCTGATTTTATTGACCCAGGGTTCATGTCTTTCGGGGTTCCAACAAAGCCTCTAAAACTATCGGCCCTCCTGGTGAACCGGAAGGAAACACAACACACAAAATGCGTTGCGCAGTCTCACCCGAGATAGCTTTAATGGGTGGATATAAGACTCAGGTGTTTACAGCCTAGGATTGAGTATGAGATATGAGAGCTAACCATTGAACCATTATTATAACTTGTAAATGCAACATACTATTATTCACGATTATGCAATAAATCTAGTATCTTAGTCCCTTAATGTCGTAACAGTATTTAAAAAGGAAGTATAATCTTCCATTCATTCAACATAATAATAACTACTAAAGGAAATAAAGATATGAAACACATTCCTCACATAACACAGATGTTACCGTGGTTCACCCCCTCCTGGGCTACGTCCACAAATATTTGTCTCTTGGCTCTTTTATTATGATAGTTCTACATCTCCAGTGTCACACACTTACAATTCTTCTCAATCGGGTAAAATCTATATGAGGCGAACTAGATCGCACCAGGCTCCACAACCTGCAATCTAACCCCCAATATCTACCTTCCTTCATCTCCTATATCTCAACATCTTATTCAAAATAGATCATACCACAAAAAATTACATGTCACATCAACTCATGCATACTACTACAGTAGAAACTACAATCTGAACAATACAAAATCCAACAACAACCTCTATGATACCTATGTATCATTATTTATATGCTTCTGGATCCTTAGCCATTTACAATTCATTACCAAAACCCTAACCCTACTTTCGTTAGGTCTTCCTCCCATGCATATGTGTTTTTATTCCTTCCAATTGTTGCCTTCCTTGCATGCGCATGTGATGTTCTTCCTTCTAGCTATCTCTTTCCTCATGCATGTTTCTTTCCCCAAAACTGTCTTTCTTTTCCGCTTTGGCCCACCTCCAACAAATGGTCATGCCTTTTGGATTAACAAATGCACCAACCACTTTCATGAGGTTGACGGATGATGTATTGATACCCTTCACCAACCCTTTTTTGGTGGTATATTTGGCTGACATCCTCATATTCAACAGAACTTGGGAGGATCACATGCGACATATTCAAAAGGTTTTGAACACTCTGCGACAACAAAATTTTTTCCACATTTGAACACTCTGGGAGGATCACATGCGACATATTCAAAAGGTTTTGAACACTGTGCTCCATTCTTATGGAGATGAGGCATCTGAGTGACCCCAACTTTATTAGCAACATCCAGACTTCGCCACCACCTATCAGTTCTTGAGTATAGGAGTGAATGTCACCGATTTTCACATTCAAGACATATTGTTATACCATCTAGGCCATCTCTATGTTCCTTCAAGAGAGTGTGCAAAGCGGATTTGGGAAGCCCACTACATTCAAATGGCCAAACATTTTTGCATGGAGAAAAATGTGGTCGTTCTACAGAAAAATTTTTATTGGCCAAAACTTCAACAAGACATCATCTAGTATATTAGATCTTGCACTTTTTGTGCCATTTCCAAGCTATCCATCAAGAAGCAAGGCCTATATACCCCTCTTCCTACTCCCGAGAAGCATTGGAATCCATCTCGATGGATTACATGTTTGGCCTTCCATCCAGAAAGGAAGGAAATGAATTTGTATTTGTGGTATTTGATCAGCTTTCGAAGATGACCATCCTCACAGCCTTCAACAAGAACATCACAACAGACTATACTTCCAAGCTCTTCTTCAAACGAGTGTGGGTCCATTTTGGGATACCACATACCATCATCTTCGACCAGGACAACATGTTCCTCATCACATTTTGGACGAATCTTTGGTCACTTTTGGACACCAAGCTCACTAAATACACTACTTTCCACCCCCAAAATGACGGCCAAACAGAGGTCATCAATTAGATGATTGTGCACATCATGCACATGTACAACTCTAAGAATCTGTGTACATGGGATGAGAGTCTCCCCTATGTTCAACATAGTTACAACAGGGCTCTCCATAGCTCCACCTACCATATCCCATTTAAGGTGGGGATGGGATTCCAACCCTTGGGTCCCATTGATGTTGCACTACCTCTTACAACCATATAGAAATATTCCCATGCTCAGTCTGAGACCGACAAAGCCACCAGATTCATTGAGTAGATTCATCACATCCGCCAACAAGTCCCTGAGATTTTGCAAAAATATAATGCTAAGTACAAGCAGTTCCATGATCAACAAAAGGTACCACACCAGCTTCATGTCAGAGACAAGGTCTTGTTACATATTTTACCATTATTAGACACCTCAGAGATTGCAGAACAACTGACACCGACATAGCTCAACCATGATTGCATGGAATAGGAATCAATTGATCATATAGTGGACACACAGGTAAAGGGCACTCGCCAAGAGAGGATCTAGCTTTATCAGGTTGTCAAGGTAGGAAAGCTCCTACACAAAGGAAAGTGTCTCACCTAGGGCCAAATTCAACATAAGTTTCCTCACTTGATGGGGTAACTCAACGCAATGGATACCATTTCTTCCTAATAGGGGAGAACTATTCCATATGGATATTGGTGGCCACCCACCTATTCCAATCGTCTCCTCTTGACAGTTTTTAGTTGAACACGTTCTTTTGTACTTCTTTGTAATTGTGGGTTCTACACTTCCGGCACTGTCTGAAGCCCTACACATCTTCTAGGTGGACACTGGTGGCCTCCCACCTAATCCAATTGGATTATTTTGTATGTTTTCATGTCAGCACATCTTTTTGTACTTCCAGGTCCATTTTGGGGCCCTAAACAATTTTTTTTGGCTCATTATAGTCAAACTGTAGAAATAGTCATAGTTTTATGGAGTAATGCGTAGTTCTCAAAAATACCTTTCCAGTGGGCAATAATGCACCTAAAATGGAGTTCGTATGCAAAGGTTACGACCCCGAGAAGTTGAGGTACCACTTACCCATAAGGGCCCACATAACTTTTGGCGTTTCTTGTCCCAGGGTTAGGTTTTTGGATGTCTAGGGTTTTGACATTTATAAGTAATGATAAAAATGCCTCTGGAGCCTCATTGTAACCATTCTTCTCAGACAAATTCATGTAGAAGCCACATCTCTTCTTAGAGATAACTACCACCATTCGATCAAGTTGTTTTAGTTCTACAGTTGTACAGTTTCATCCTATTTCATCTATTCAATAGAATATATTGTTCACCAGATATATGTTTTATTCTCCATATCTTAGTGTTTATTATTTTCAGTTTGTTAATCAGTTTGTTTTTCTCCTAAATCCATATCAAGAGATTATTCTCCCCCCCTCCACTAGTATTGTTGACAATCTTTTTAACTAGGTGAGTTGCTAGAGCACTGCTCCTGGAGGTAGTATTCTTAGGAGTGATAAATGGAGATTGAGCACTTATTTCAATGATACATTTTTCCTTTTTCTTGTAAATATCATTACTACTAAGTAATGTTTCTAAATCATCGGTATTATGTACATGAGTGCTCTGGTTGTTAACTTCTTCTTCTTCACTCAAGATAGTTTGAATGAAAGAGTTACTGAACCCTACTGATAGCATATGTCCAACAAAGATTTTTTTTGGATCAAAACCTTTTTTCTTTTCAACATACTTTAAACTCACATTGTTAAAATGATTTGCAAATTCATCAATTTTATTTATATTTATGAAAACAAACTCTCCAATCTTCCATGGCATGGGAATAAAATTCTTTTTTCTTTTTTCATGGAAAAAGTGAAACCAAAAATTATATTGCCTCACTACCTCTCTAATGAATAATTTATTGGGTACATAATAAAAAAGAAAAGAAGGATTTTCTTTTGAGAAGAATATCCTTATGATATTATGATTCTTCATTTTCTCTATTGTCCCCTTTTTCTCTAAACATTTGGTAGCTTCAACGAATATCCTGGGAGTGTTTTCACCTAACAATTTTTTTTTGAAGACTGAAACAAAGTCATTATAAACTTCATATAAAAATAGAGGGTTCTTTTACCTCCATAGTTCTTGATACCAAAAGGTAATGGGATCTTCTTCAAAATTTACCCTTTTACTGATGGTCAAGTTTGGGAATTGGAAACAATGCACCATCACAAATATCAAATAAGAGGCCATAAAGAATTTTCTATCTTTTTTGTAATGTGGCAATTGAGAAGAGATTTTGATAGAAATGAGCTTTCCCCAATAAAAAATAGTTTTTTCTTGGACTGTAAAATACATAATATATAAAATCATCCAAGATGAAGAAGAAGTGGTCTCCTGACTTGTTACTCTAGTAAATAGCCATGTAATTTCTTGATAGGGATTCTTTAGAGATTCAACCTAGATTCTATTTATGTCTATTGGGATAGATGCAGGATTCTCAAATTACATAGGAAGGAGGTCAAGCCCATTATTATTCTTCTTCAAGAATTCACTATAATATTCACCTTTGATAGTAAGATTCAACTCTAGCATCTTTAACATCTTGCAAAAGACTTGAGGTGAAAGAGAAATCAGAGAATTCCCATGGAATTGTATGATTCTTTGATTCGGTATGTATTTTTCCACACATGATGCAATGATTTCCTTATAGTCAAAAAACTTAGTAACAGAACCAGCACGAGAAATTCCATATGATCCAAGTGGATATCGGTGGCCATCCACCTTTTCCAACTGGCTCAAAACAGTTTTCTGGCAATTTTGGCAATTTATTATTTTTAGCGGTTTTAACTTCTGGGGCCATTTTGAGGGATTGAATGAAGGTTTTTCAGGATTGAGATTCTAAATAATATTTGAAATAATTATTGAGCCCCCAAAATTAATCTCCTCGATGGTACCTTTCCAATGGGCTATCATACGCCTAAAACAAAGATCGTATGCAAAAGTTACGACCCCGGGAAGTTGATGTACTAACTTACCCAAACGTGGCCCACATGAATTTTTGTGCTTCATCTCCTATGGTTAGGTTTTTGGATGTCTAGGGTTTTTGGAATTCCTGTTTATTGTAAAAATTCCTTCAGAGCCTCATTGTAATCATCTTCTTGTGAATGTGAGTAGCCATCACATCTCTTCTCAGAGATAAGCTGCCACCATTCTAGCGAGTCTTTCACTCTGTATTTTTCCAGTCTCTGTACATTTATTTCATTAATAGAAATCATGTATTACTGTATATCTATGTTTATGGTTGCATCTCTGATACATTTCTATTATATTATTGAATATTTGGGATATCTTTGTGCATTTCTTTATTATATCTCCGCTCTCATTTCGTGCCAAAATTAATCTAGATCAATGGTATCAGAGCAGGATGCTCTTGATCATTTTTTAGTGCATGTCCCCGACGAGGTCCGAGTATACCAAGTTGGGTCTCGAGCTTGTCTCTCTTGAATACAATCGCTCTTGCACACCCAAGAAACCCTCCATGGCAGAAGAAAAGAAAAATGACGAAGCAAACAATCCTATAAATCTGTTGCTTGAGCAAGCTCTCACGCGACAAAGGGACAAAATGATGAAGAATTTTTCCCACATCCTTCAATGCCTGCCAATAGCAATATACTCATCTTCATTAAACAAGCACTTTGGAAGCACCTCTCCTTTCAAGGTACAGGTTAATTTTGATATTCTCGTATTTGAAGGTCAGATAGATGCGGATGTGATCCAGATTTTATGAGCATAATGAAATGAATACAGATTATTAATAGGTACTTAACACAAAATAACAGAGATATAGTAAAACTAGTTTTCTATCCAATAATGAAATAAGATGAAACTGTAAAATGCAGCGGAAACAAGCTCGCTAGAATGGTGGCAGCTTATCTCTGAGAAGAGATGTGACAATTGCACGCATTCGCAAGAAAAATATTACAATGAAGCTCTGAAGGCCTTTTTACAATAAAAAAGAATGCCAAAAACCCTAGACATCCCAAAACCTAAGCCTAGGAGATGAAGCACCAAAAGTCATGTGGGCCCCATTTGGGTAAGTTAGTACATCAAATTTCTAGGGTCGTAACTTTTGCATAAGATCTCTGTTTTAGGCGTGTGATAGCCCATTGGAAAGGTATCATCGAGGAGATTCATTTTTGGGGCTCAATCACTCTTTTAATTATCACTGAGGAGCTCGATCTTGAAAAACCTTCATTTAGGCCCTCAAAATGGCCCTGGAAGTTAAAACTGCTAAAAATAGTAACTTGCCAAAATTGTCAGAAAACTATTTTGAGACAGTTGGAAAAGGTGGGTGGCCACCGATATCCATCTGGATCAATCCTCCCTCCTTAGGAATAAATGGTCTCCATTACATTGAGGTCCCCCATAAGATGAGGAAATTTCTGTTGAATTTGGCCTCGGGTGAGCCACTTACCCTGGTGCAGGAGTTGCCCTACTTTGATCACACAATAAAGCTGGATCATTTGTTGTCGAGTGCCCTTGATCTGTGTGTCCACAATCTGATCATTGGATGCCTATTGTATGCAATCAGGGTTGAGCTCTATTGGTGTTAGTTGTCCTGCTACTTCTGAGGTGTCCAATAATGGTGGGAAATAAGGGTGAAGGAGATCCACGTTGAACACTGGGTGCAAGCCAAGGAAGGGAGGAATGTTGGGCTCAAAAGCATTGTCCCCCATGGCCTTGGTGATAGTGTATGGCCCATAATGGAGTGGGTGAAGCTTCTGATGGGGTCTTGTAAGGCGTTATTTCTGCAAGTGAAACCAAACTTTGTAGCCCACCTAAAACTTATGTGGCACCCGATGTTGATCATGGCACTGTTTTTACTTATCATCGGACTTCTGTAGAATATCTTGAACCTGTTGGCAGATGTGTTGGATCCTCTCAATGAACCAGGTGGATTTATAAGCTTCAGTTGGAGTAGGAGATGAGTCAGTTGAGGTGACTGCAAGGGGAAGTGCAACATCTATGGGACCCAATGGTTGGAATCCTAACCCCACCTGAAAGGGGATATGGTCAGTTGAGCTATGTAGGGCTCGATTGTAGCTATGTTGGACATAGGGAAGGCTCTCATCCCATGTGTGAGGGTGATTTGAATTATACATGTGAAGGATATGCACAATCATTCGATTTACAACCTCGATTTGGCCATCTGTCTGGGGGTGGAAGGCCATGGATTTGGTGAGCTTGGTGTCCAGCAGTGACTAGAGGCTCGACTAGAATGTGCTGAGAAATTGACTATCCCAATATGAGACAATGGTTTGTGGGATTCCAAAATTTACCCAGACTCTTTCAAAGAAGAGCTTGGCAGTGGCCTCTGCTGTGATGCTCTTCTTGTAGGAAACCAGAATCACCATCTTAGAAAAGTGATCAACAACCACAAAAACATAGTCGTTTCCCCGCTTGGTGGATAGGAGGCCCGACATGTAGTCCATTGAGATGGATTCCCATGGACTATTAGGAGTAGGAAGAGGGGTGTACATGCATTGTTTCTTAATGGTCGGTTTGGAAATAATGTAGGCAATGCAGGACCTGATATACTTGCTAACCTTCTGTCGAAGTTTTGGCCAGTAGAAATGTTTCTATAGCATCGCCACTGTCTTTTCGACACCAAATTTTCCTGACACCCAATTGTAGTGGGATTCTCATATCATCTTTGCTCGCTCACTTGATGGAACATATATATGGCCCAAACGACACAACAACCCATCCTAAAGATGGAAATTATCAACAACTGTGTTTGCACCCAACATTAGGTAGGTGGTGGTGAAGTCAGGGTCTATCTCATAGAGTTGGGTCCATCCAGATATCTCATGGTCGCGAGAGTCTAGTACCGTGGTGAGTGTCGTGACTAGCGGTCTACTGAGGCAATAAGTGATGCGATTGGTGCTTCCTTTTTTATACTTGATGTTGAGGTGGAATTGCTGCAAGTATGTGGAACACTTTTGATGGTGGTCATTCTACAATTTTCCCTATGTCTGCATGAACTACAGTGGCTTATGATCAATGTGGATGACTATCTCCTTCCCAAGAATGTAATGTCTCCACTGGCGGTAGGATTGTACAATGGAGTACATTTCCTTGTCATAAGTAGGGTACGTACGGACAGTATCTGATAGTGTCTCACTATGATAGGCCATGGGGTGGTCGTTCTGAGTGAGAAGGACGCCCACAACATAGTCTGAAGCATCTGTCTCAATTTCAAAGGGATGTTATGGGTTTGGTAGTGAAATTATTGGGGCTGAGCACAAGCGCTACTTCAAATCATCAAACGCTTGTTGTTGGTACTGACCCCATGAAAATTTATCCTTACCACCACCCCTGTTTATTTGGCTAAGGGCCCATGCAATATGGGAGAATCCCAACATGAATCTACGGTAGAGATTTGCAAGGCCCAAGAAGATCCAAAGCTCAGTGAGTGTTGTTGGGGCTGGCCAGTCACGGATGACTTGGATCTTGGCTAGATCCACATGTACGCCATGCTGATCAATGATGTATCCTAGGTAATGGACCCTATCCATGCCGAAAGAGCATTTTTCCAAGTTGGTGTATAGCTTGTGCTGCCGTACGGTGTGCAAAACCTGCTGAATATGCTGCAAGTGTTCAGCCCAAGTGAACAGATCAATCTTACTGAAGTATTTGGGCCCCATGAGTTGATCAAGGAGGTTATCGATTTGTGTAATCGGGTACTAGGTTCCATATTTCTTTTGTACCAACACAATTGGGCTCTCTCAAGGTGATGAGTTGGGATGGATGTGCCCCTTGTGGAGCAGTTATTGGATCTGTCGCTTGATCTCCTCATTCTCTAACACAGAGTAGTGATAGACTAGCCCATTGGGAAGTGATGCGCTGGGGGTCAGATCAATGGGGTGCTTGACCTGGAAGTGTAGAGGTACCCCTGTATGTGAGGAGAAGATATCTGAGTATTCTTCCATGACCTTATAATCTACTTGCTTCTACTGTGTGGAGCGGTCGTCCGTAGAGACTGTGGATGTGGCTATGATCTTTCTCTTATTCTGAGAGTGAATCACGAAGAAGGCAAAATTCCCCATCTAAGAGATGAACTTCCTGCATTGCTTAGCAGAGATCAAGGAAATAGCACTAGGTGGGACTGCCTCGGGTATCCTGTACAATTTCATGTCCAAAGTAATAATAACACTACGAGGCCTAGACTCATATACAACATGACGTTTCCATAAATAAGGTTAGCCCAAAATAACATCACAAACTTTGAGAGGAGAGACATCACATAATACCTCGTCTTTGAAGGGATTGATGTCGTACGATAGTCATCACTGTTGGCTAATGCAGAGATCGCATCATTGTCGGAGCCATCCAATGGTGTAGGGTTGTGGGTGTGGCATTGTTGGTAGGGCGAGCCGCTTGATGAGCTCTATTGATATGAGGTTATTCTAGCTACCGCTATCAACAATGAAGTGCAATGGGGTGCCTTTTACCCACATCTATGAATGGAAGAGGCACTCTCCTTCTTCTAGCTCGTCTGATTCACCAGGCTGGAGCTTGGTGGTAGAAACGGTGGAACTGGGTTCCATGTCAATGATCCATCTTCCCCTTTCTGGTTCTATCTCAAAGTTAGAATTCACATCTGATTCGGAATATTTCACTTCAGCCACCAATGACTGCTTTGAGCGACAGTTAGCAGTGTTATGGAAAGGGATCTTATGGAAGTCACACCACTTCTCGGTATCTTTCATTGTCTTTCTGGTGTCCTTCAATACTTGCGTCTTGGACTGGTTTTCCTAATACTTTCCATCTTTTCTCTATCCTTTGTTCTGTGGGTTGGGGCCGCCCTTTCCCGGCTTTTGTTGTGAGGGGTTCCCAGGCCCAAATTGCTATGTCTTTTGTTTGATCTTTTGCTCAATTTTGATGGAATATCGGTAGGCCATGCTCAAGGATGAGATGTCCAGAAATTCCATTTCATTCTAGATGTATCTATGCAGAGCATCGCAACACTTGAGAACCATATGTCACTCTGAATATTCGATACTCGGATTGGTGTGCAAGTTATGGAAGATATTTGTGAAATCAGGCACTACATGGTCTCTTTCTTGCCGCAGTTTGGTCCATTTGGTATACAGGTCATCATAACTTCTGACATGGTAGTATTGTTCCTTAATAACATCCCTAAAGGATTCCTAGGTGGTTGTGACTGAAAATAATGAGGTTTCCTCTATTTCCTTTTGCTCACAGAAAGTTTCCCACCAATCTTTGACATGGGGAATGACTTTGAGGAGCACAAAAGCAATCTTTTCTCTATTCGAAAAGTTATGGACAGAAAAATACCCTTCTAGTAGATTCAACCACTTGTCTACAACATCTGTGTCTATATGACCTTCAAATATAGGAATATTGAAGTTTATTTGTACCTTGAAGGGGGGCGACGCCTCCTTTCGAAGAAGATGCATTGCCTGTTGGTAGCCACTGAAGAATTTGCGCGAAACTATCCATCATCTCGTTCCTCTGTTGCGTGAGGGATTCCTCAATAAATAGCTTGAAAGGATATCATGTCCCATAATATTTCTTTTCTCTTTCCATGAGAGGTTGCTTGGGTGTGTGAGAGCTTATATCCTTAAGAGAAACAAGCTCGAGACCCAACTCTTTGTACTCTGACCTCGTTGGGGACATGCATTAAGACGACAAGGAGCAGACCGCTCTGATACCACTAATCCGTATTTTATGAAAATAAATAAATGAATACATATTATTAACAGGTGCTCAACACAAAATAACAGAGATATAGTAAAACTAGTTTTCTATTCAATAATGAAATAAGTTGAAACTGTAAAATGCAGTGAAACAAGCTTGCTGGAATGGTGGCATCTTATCTCTGAGAAGAGATGTGATGGTTGCGTGAATTCACAAGAAGAAGATTACAATGAGGCTCTGAAGGCCTTTTTACAATAAACAAGAATGAAAAAAACCCTAGACATCCAAAAACCTAACCCTAGGAGATGAAGCGCCAAAAGTCATCTGGGCCCCATTTGGGTAAGTTAGTACATCAAATTTCTGGAGTCGTAACTTTTGCATAAGATCTACATTTTAGGCGTGTGATAGCCCGTTGGAAAGGTATCATAAAGGAGATTCATTTTGGGGGATCAATCATGCCTTCAACTATCACTGAGGAGTTCGATCCCGAAAAACCTTCATTTAGGTCCTCAAAATGGCCCCGGAAGTTAAAACTGCTAAAAATAGTAAATTGCCAAAATTGTCAAAAAACTATTTTGAGCCAGTTGGAAAAGGTGGGTGGCCACCGATATCCATATGGATCAAGATTCCCTAGTCAAATGGTTAAATATTTTAGAAGGTTATTGTTAGAATATGAAATATGTGTGCTCGTTTTAGCATTGACAATACCCTTGTCACCCAACCATAGGCCGAAGCCACCCTCCGAGCACCTTAACCTTGATAGAGAACCACTCCGGAAGAAAATCCTAAGCTAGATATCTAAACAAAGGGTAGCACACCTTTCCCCAAGGATAGTGCACCAACAAGAGCTAATCAGATGTTCCAAACCCTAGCCAAAAGATAGTCCAAGCATAACTGCTAGCTACAGTAGCTGCAATGGCAGCTGTCCTCCAAACCTGCACAGAAACATGGCAACTGCAATGTGCACAAGTTTTTCTTTGCAATTTTAAGACTACCTGCCAGAATTAGAACTGGCCTCCTGTATTTATACTAATTCTGGCTAACTGCCTGGGCCGACTTCTCATTCTGGGTATCTGTCTGTTCAATATATATTATTATTTATGGCTGACTTCTTCTCTTGGAGGCTAATAACCTACTATAAATTTTCTTCTTGAGCCAAAAAGTCTTTTAGGGTTATTATCCAACTCATTAGGGTTTCTTCTTGCTTCCCGAAGTATTCTATCCTTATCAGGTTTACACGTAGAGGTAAATACCTCCCGCAACTACCATAATATCAACACTCCCTCCTAGCTAGGGAGGTATTACAGGTAATGGTCTTGAGCACAAAACATACCATTCACCCAGTAGCATCAACATAGTTATATAGACTAGATCATACTCTATCTGAGTAATTAGACATGATGCTCACTCCACAGAGTGATACAAGAGCCATTCTTCTAATCTAGAAGAGTAAATGTTATGAACCATTTTCTGTCTGGAAAATCTTTGTACATCATTCATATGGCTGATAATTATTTCCAATAAACTGTTGGTAGTATTCAAGGCAATCAGAACAAAATATAGCACAACTATGTCTATCCATAGTAGTACATAACTACAATCTAGTGGTACACTACCACACCAAGAAACATACAAGTACTTGATAAACAATGTATAGTCATGAATAGTGGAACACATCCACCACAGTAGTATACATCTACTGTCATATAGTCTTCATAACGATCATTTGATACTAATCTGCACAGAAACAATCTTTCACTTACATCTGTGAGATCTGAAAGAATATCTACCCTTAGAGTAGAACAATGAGATATCTGAACTATTCTTCTCAATCAAGGAAGAATAATTGTCCTGTCTTCTGAACCTGGACCATTCCCCACCCTGGGCCATTCCTCCTACACTAATCAAATTGCACCCTAGAGAGAATGTATAAACCCTAATGAATGACTGTCCAGACCATTTCCTCTGTTAACCACAAGAGGAAAATTTTGACTTGTATCAACCTCCAAACCAGACCATTCCTCATGTTAACCACAATGAGAAATCATTGTCCGTCGAGGTAGGCCAATCTTCTTGAGTAACCCTAAAGAAGAGAGACTGCCCTAGACCACTCCCCATGTTAACCACAATGGGAAGTCATTGTCTATGATACATCAACAATTTGGACCATTTCCCATGTTAACCAAAATGGTAAATTGTTGTCCGTCAGAAATCTCAATCCACTTTCTGAATAGGAAAGCATCTGTCCAAGATGGACTATTTTTCAATCTTGAAAATGAATGTCCTCAATAATATTTTTAGTGCTCCCTCCCATCCTGGCAGTCATCTCTTCCTTTTTCAATAAGGAAGTCGTTTCCACAAGCTCCATATTGAGTACACAAACTCTTTCATCTTGGATAGAAGATTTACCAAAATGTCTTCTTATCTGCTCATCTGTGGAGATATGTATTGGAGAACCGCTTTCTCCTTTATGGAATTCATCATGGATAATGTAATGCTTGATTTCAAATGTACTTTAGTCTAGAACACTAATTTTTTGTGAAGGCTTCATGTAGCTCTGATCAATAGAGTATATCATTGTTGGAAAACTGGAACATATCCATGTGGCACTTCTTCTTTCATAATGAGATCTAATTTACTGAGTAATCATCTTAATACAATATCTTTGTTATAGAAAATTTTCACCACGCTTTTGCTGTGCACTAGAGGTTCTCCACCAAGTTGTCTTCTTCTATCTGCATGCAAGGGTCTCTTTCTAATATGCCTCAAAGTCTTGAGGATACTCTTCATACACTCTTTATTCAATTTATATGGAGAACATTATTTGCATTCATCTGATGTAGAACTCCAACTCATGGATGTTAAGGATGATATAATGACTCATGTAGAGATACGTCTAGTGTACTGGAACAAATAATCATCATAGTCTTCTCCCTCCATCTGGGAGAACCTCTAGTTATAGATATCGCAATGCTTTCATTCATAAGTCTTCCATACACTTTTCTTCATCACGA
Organism: Picea glauca; assembly: GCA_000966675.3. Taxonomy (NCBI): domain Eukaryota; kingdom Viridiplantae; phylum Streptophyta; class Pinopsida; order Pinales; family Pinaceae; genus Picea; species Picea glauca. Next base: position 194,153 of record JZKD02S0604400.1, on the reverse strand, counting down.
CTTTCAGTTCCTCTGCTTGATTGCTTTTATTGAGTTTATATCAGGCTGACAATCTTGTGATTCTTGATACAATGACTAGTTGTTCTAGCTTCTCTTTCTTTCTTGGAATCTTTATGTTCTTCCTCATGTTTAGCTCTTGGGTCCATGGAGTAGATTACATTCCCTAAAGATTCCATTTATTTCTTTCATCATAGGATCACGGATGTGGATGGAAAACCAGGGATACTTAGAGGCTTTTCTTTGAAGAAGTATTCTTCTACAGTTGAACTTAACACGTACTATCTTTCATGGCTGCTATAATGGATATATACTTCATCATCTTCAATGGATCATAGGATGAGCTCCCTCCTAATCCTTTCTTCATGTATGAGTGCATATAATCGGCTCCCTCCGTCTGATAGAGTCCATGCTTCAGTCTACATCCTTATTGTCTTATGCAATATATAATTGGCTCTCTCTATCTAACAGAGTCCACACTTCCATCTTTTTGTCTTCTACAAAAACGTATAAGTCTTTCTATGACTTCCTTCTGTCATTGCTTCTTCTAAATATCGTCATGATTGATTCGGCGTATTTCATCCTTTCATGTGTATTATATAATGATATCAATCCTTATCTTGTTGTTCTTCCATAGGTATAGTTCTTCTTGGAATACATTATCTTTCAAGGAATAGATATACAAGATATGTACAGAGACGATACAAATGAGATATGTACAAGAAATAAGAAGAGTATTGTTACCTTAGAAGAATAATTCTCTTTCATCCTACTTAGTCTTCTTTGTAGGTTCCTTTTCTTCGGCCACTGATGCTTCGTGTTTCTCCTTCCTTTTCCTTAGCTTGGGACAATGATTCTTGTAGTGACCATACTTTCGACAGTTGAAGCATTGTATTTATGAAATGTCTTTCTCTTGATTTGGCTTCCTCCTTGAGCCAAACTTCCTTTTGTTATTGAAGTTCTTGAATCTTGTTGTGAAGGCTTGATCATCATACTTCTTTTGGGGTTTCTCTTTTGCACTGATCCTTGATTCTTCTTGAGCACAGTAAGTCCAAAGTTCTTCAAATGT
>JZKD02S0604400.1:175934-193037 GCA_000966675.3 Picea glauca | reverse complement strand
AAATGTCAGATACTCTTTTCTTGTGTTCATGCTTGCAGAAAATGCATCCCACATCTTGGGAAGACCATTGAGTACTATGTTTACCAACTCCTTCTCTGAGATGATCTCTTCAATATCTTGTAGTTGATCTCTTAACTGATAAATTCTCACAAAGTATGATGTTATGTTGTCATCATCATTCATCTTCATGTCACGAAGCTCATTCTTCAGACTCATTACTTGTCCAATGTTTCTGACTGAGAAGAGGTTTGTTAGGGCATCGTACATCTTATTCGATGAGTCAATATGGGATATGTAGGGTATCAAGTGATCTTTTATGGATTCCACTATGATACTCATAACATTAATATCATTGTCTTTGAACTTCTCCATAGCTGCAATGTTCTGCAGTTCCTTCTATTTCCGTTCTTCAAACTCTGGTTTCACGATCTTTCCTTTCATGATATCCAACACTTTATTCTTGGCAAGGATGAGGTCAATATTTTTCTTCCATGCTCTAAATTTAGAGGCTCCATATAACTTGTTTTCTGACTTCATAGAATAAGTCATGGCTGCTTTGACCTAGTCAAACCCTAGATTTGACTACAAACTCAAACTTCATGTCTTGGCTTGCTGAGAGTATCAGGAGATGTGTTAGGCTAGAGCACACTAATCTATCTGGAGATTAGGTCAATCCACTTAATTAAGGTTCCTCAACAAGAGGATTAGGGTTTCTACAGCTGCTCCTGCTAGTAACCTTAGCGACAGTGTCTTGGAAGCTGCTTCTGCTAGTAACCCTAGCGGCAGTTCCTCAATGAGCTCAATATCCTAGAGGCTATGTTTCCTTCCAGCTTTTATACTGAATGAAGGAGGTGTTGGCCCATAAACTATTAGAATATGAAAGATGTGTGCTCGTTTTACCATTGACAATACCCTTGTCACCCAGCCATAGGCCGAAGCCACCCTCTAAGCATCATAACCTTGAAAGAGAATCACTCTGGAAGAAAACCCTAGGACAGATAGCCAAACAAAGGGTAGTGCACCTTTCCCCAACGATAGCATACCAACAAGAGCTGATCAGATGTTCCAAACCCTAGCCAAAAGATAGTCCAAGCGTAATTACTAACTGCAGCAACTGCAACGACAGTTGTCCTTCCATATCTTGTGCACCAAGATGGGTATCAAAGAATCCGAATGACATTTGGTTCTGAAATACCGTGGGGCTACACAGATACATCCAAACTAAAATGGATTTTTTGGACATCTCATCACTCGATGTTTCTTATCGATATGCTGTTAAAATTGAGCAGAAATTTAAGCACCAGAACAAACGGGCATTCGGGTCTACAAATCTGCAACAACCAAAGTATGATAAATATGTCCCTAACAAATAGTCTCCCGAAAACCAGTCCAACCAAAGGAAAATAAGGGTCATGGGAAGACAAAGAAGGAAACCATTAAATGTTGTGATTTCCACAAAATCCCCTGGCGCAACACCGATGAATGTCGCTCAAAACAGTCATTGGTGGTCGAGATCAAAGAAAAGGAGCTGAACCTTGATTTTGAGTCTAATTCTGAAAATAATGGTAAAAGACAGATCATCGACGCAGACCCCACTGCTATTGTCGTGACCACAACAATTCAACTAGAAGAACCAACAGATCCTGAAGAGGGGGAGTGCCTTTTTTATTCACAGATATGGGTGAAGTGGACCCCATTGCATTTTATTGTTGATAGTGAAAGCCAGAAGAACCTCATCTCAACAAAGGTCATCAAGTAGTTGGGATTGTCGACAAATCCACACCTGCAGCCATACAACACCGGGTGGCTTCGCCAAGGATGAGATCTTTGTGTCATCCAGCAGTGTCGATTTTCATACGACATCCAACCCTTGAAGGATGAGGTATTATTTTATGTTTCCCCACTGGATGTATGTGATGTTCTCTTGGGCCAACCATATATGTGGAAGCGTCATGTTGTTTATGAGTCTCGTCCCCATAGTGTCATTGTTTCTCTGGCAGGTCATCTCTACAGAATACCATAGGTAGTTCTGATTATTGTCCCATCTAAAAAGTGTCGCAAGGTAGTATCTCATACTGCAAAATTTATCTTCTTCACAATCTGTTCAAAAGGTGAACAAAAGGATACCACAACCACTATAGCCTCAGCCTAAGAACCTTCTATCCAAAAAAAGCAGGTCGAAAAGATTATAGAAAAGTGTAAAGATTCCTTCTACACAAAAGAATATCATGTATCCAGATTGGTTAAAAATTTCCAACCCTTCCAGCCACATGCTTGTGATATCCTTCCACAAACTGAGCAACACGACGTCTCCAGCAAGGCAAGCAACTCACCAAGATCCAGATTCAGCAAACATTTTTTCCTCTCCCCCGAGCACTCAACGCAATTTATACCATTTATTAATAAGGAGGGAGGATTTATCCATGTGTATATCAGTGTCCACCCACCTTTTTCAACGGGCTCAAAACAATTTTTTAGCAATTTTGGCAATTTAATATTTTTAGCAGTTTTAACTTTCGGGGCCATTTTGAGGGCCTAAGTGAAGTTTTTTAGGGATAGAGCTTCTCAATGATATATAAAATCATTATTGATCCCCCAAAATTAATCTCCTCGATGATACCTTTCCAACAGGCTATCATACACCTAAAATGGAGATCGTATGCAAAAGTTACGACCCCGGGAAGTTGATGTACTAACTTACCCAAACGGGGCCCACGTGACTTTTGGCGCTTCATCTCCTAGGGTTAGGTTTTTTGATGTCTAGGGTTTTTGACATTCCTGTTTATTGTAAAAAGGATTTCAGAGCCTCATTTTAATCATCTTATTGCAAATGTGAGTAGCCGTCACATCTCTTCTCAGAGATAAGATGCCACCATTCTAGCGAGTCTTTCACTCTGTATTTTTACAATTTCTGTACATTTCTTTCATTAATAGAAATCGTGTATTACTGTATATTTGTGTTTATGGTTTCATATTTGATACATTTATGTTATATTATTGAATATATGTGATATCTCTGTGCATTTCTTTATTATATCTCCGCTCTCATTTCGTGCCGAAAATAATACAGATCACCATATGTCCAAATTACATTTTCGTCTTTCTATGCAGTAGGAGGGGAGGAATAATACCAATATGCTCTTGAACAGTGGAAGTTTTGATCTTCACAGCTAAATATATTCAAAGTGTCACCACATAACGTTGTCGAGATGATGTCTCCATTAAGTTGAAAAAATTATTTCTTCAGTTGGATAATGATCTCAAATAAAACTTTTCGGAAAGATAATGATGTTTTAATCCCTTGGAAAATGAAGATTAAAAGAGATTTTAATGAAGTGTTCCTCGAGCCTTTCTCCATTAATGACAATTGTTTCAGGGATTGCACAAAAATTGTTAGCATTTAAACAATACTTAATGTGTATTGGGAAAAACAAAAAAATGGTGGGGACAAGTGTGAGAGAGTTTCAATATAATATTTTTGTGAATCCACTAACCCAGGTATCGGCCAACCCATGGTTGTACAGATGATAAAAAACATAGTAAGTGTAGAGGAACGGTCGGTTAGATGCATGTGCATGAATAATGAAATACTTTGGAGCCCGACACCCGTGACAAGGCTAAATTTTAAGTGATGGTCAAAATGTAGATCATATAACTTGAAGGGCAAAGTGAAGGTCGAAGAAAAAGGAGAGTGAATGTTTGAACCCGTGAACCTTGGAAATTGAAGAAAAAATCTATGTGTCGAAATAGACTTATGAAATGAGTAAGTGGATGGAAATGAAAGCCCGCCAATCTGGGAACCTGTGAACTGAAATATGGCTAAGTATGGTAACCCAGAAAGGGAAAAAAGGAAATGGGAATAAGGGAAGGTTTGGAAGGGGAAAAAGAAATAGAGTAAATAAGTGGGGAAAATACAATGTGGAAGGTAAGAATGGAAGCATGAAAATTTCTCAGCAAAAAAATTCACACATATGAAGGTTTCCATCTATCATCCAATGTACACATTTATTTCACTAAAAAAAATACAATTTTTCTATTTTTTGGGAAGGGTTTATGGGTTCCTCTGGTTCTGAGCCCCTTATTTCATGTGGATAATTAATATAACCACCTAATTAGAGTATTAAAATGACCCAAGGGGTTGAATAAGTAGAGTTTATACTTATCAAGGTTGAGGGACATTCCTGATGCGTCCGCAAAGTCAGTGATAATGGATTTGAGTTTGGTGGCTTCTCAAGCTATAGGGGTGTTCAAGAGGAGAGTGTCATCAACAAACTGGCTGTGCAAGGGGGCTAGTTGTAAGTTGTGTAGGGGGATGCCTTTGAGGGTACCTTCCAGGATCGAGGCTTAGAGGTAGCGTCTCAGGCCTTCCGCCACTAAAACAAAGAGGAAGGGAGAGAGAGAGTCTCCCTGACAGATTCCTATGTAAGCGGAAAAGGGATTGAGGGAACTCCATTGACCAGTATGGAGAAAAAGGCTAAAGAGGTAAGCTTCAGGATCCAATTCACCCAGTGTTTATTAAAACCAAAGGATTCTAACATGGATTTCATGTACTGCCAACTGATTTTTTCAAAGGATTTTGAAAGGTCAAGTTTGATAAGCATACTTGAGATCTTGGTCGTCTTCAGCGAGTGGATGAACTCGTGAGCGAGGATGATGTTGTCCATGATTTTCCTGCCTTCCATGTAGCCTACTTGTCCCTTGGAGATTACAAAGGGTAGGATTGGCTTGAGACAAGTGGATATAACCTTGGTGATGATTTTTTAGATGACACTGCATAGGGAAATCGGTCTGTAATGTTTGGGGTGAGTGGCATGCTCCTATTTCGGGATGAGGGTGAAGAAGGTGGCATTGAGGGCTGATAGGACTTGTCATGAGGTTCTATATTTCTCCACTACCTGCCAAAACTCTTCCTTGATCATGTCCCAGTAGTGATGAAAGAAGTCTGTGGTGAAGCCGTCTGAGCCTGGCACTTTTCCTGGGGGAATTTCTTTGACTACATGGTCCACCTCTTCTTGAGTGATGGGCCTCATTAAGGCTTCATTCTACTCTTGATTCACCAGGGAAGGTATGTGCCTAGTTATTTTCTCAATTGTTACTTCCCTGTCATCATTGGTTTCTGTTAGAAGGTCTTTGTAGTAGTTGGTGACATCCTGAGCAATTTGTTTATGGTTCTCTATGGGATTACCTTGAGCATCCTCTAACCGAATTATCATGTTTATGTATCTTCTATGCACCATGGATCTGTGGAAGAACTTGGTGTTCCTCTCGCCTTTTTTGATCCATTTCACCCTAGATTTATGAAGCTATGGGATTTCTTCCTGCTTTTTTCATTCTTCTTTATGACGCTATGGGATTTCTTCTTGCTTTTTTCATTCTTCTAACTTCGCTTGAAGATACTCCTCTTCCTTCATTAGTTTTGTGATCTTGATTCCTACGATGAAGGTCCTTTGTAGAGTTTCCAATCTGTTCTCAATTTCCTGCATTCATTGAAAAATATTCCTAAAGGTGGTTTTATGCCATAGATTCACATGTTGCTTGAAATTTTTGAGGCACCGCTGAAATTTGTACATGTAGGTCCCGTGTTCTATTTCTGCCTGGTTCCACCATGACTTTGCTAGCTAGTGAAAGTCGAGGTGGGAGAGCCAAAATTTCTCAAATCTGAATGGTTTGAGTTTTGGCATTGCTTCTGCATCCAGGCTGAGTGAGATAGGCCAGTGGTCTAAGCATGCAAGTGGAAGAATGTTGGCCTCTATGGTAGGGTCCTCCACCAGTAGGTATTTCATGATGAGGAAAAAGTCTAGTCGACAAGCAACCTGTTGATGTCCAGATCTTCGATTGGACTAGGTGAAGATTCCATCTTGGGCTTCTATGTCTACTAGATTTAACTGATCAATGAGGGTTTTGAACTTACCGTTGTCTTGATCTAGTTTTTTAGTTCCACCGATTTTCTCCTCCAGAGTGAGTATCATATTGAAGTCACCTCCCAACACCCAGTTGGGTGTGTTCAGAATTGGTTTGATGGAATTTATTCTCTTCAAGAAGCTCTCTTTGTCCTGTGGGCCTTGGGTTCCATATACATTTTTGATAGCCCCTTCCTTGGTCGATCCTATGGCTATGAAGTATGTTGTTATCATACCTACAGTAGAGAAGGGTCGGTCCATTATGACAATCAAGGGGTTCCATGAAATTGCTAAGTCACCTGATGCACCAAAGGAGTTGGTGTGGATGGACTCACACCCTTGCCATCATCGGTGAAAGATAGTTTCAGCCTCTACTCCAACACACTTTGTCTCATGTAGTAGGAGAACATCTAGATTTGCTGCACATATACAGTCTCAAGGAGTCCTTTGCTTGGATCTTTCGTTGAGTCCTCTGATGTTCCAAGTTATGACCTTCATCATTATGATTGAGGAGGTGGGTGGAGGTAACCCTCCGAGAGCTTATGGACCGGGCCTCAGTTGAGCATGAAGTTCCCTACCTCTTTGATGTGCTGGTGGGTGGATTTCCATCCCCATATTTTACCCTCCCGTGGAGCACGCTTTGAGTCTGTGGCTATGCCCAGTCGTGCTATGGATCTGGCTGTGGAATCTAAAACAAATTTATGAAATTTTCTGAGTTTTTCTACAGGGATGGTTTGCAGATCCTTTCGATTAAAGGATTTCTCTAGCTTTTCTAGATCTATATCCGCCAATTCTTGTTCGTCTAGCTGCATCAAGGTTTACCCGTTTTCCCCTATTTTGTCTCCTTGGTGATCTTCTTTACTTTGGGTAGCTAAGTGCGTGGCCTAACCTTTTCCTTTTTGTTGGCTCTTATCTTTATGAGGATCTTAGATCTCTTCCTCTTCTGACAACTGATTCAATTTATCATAGGAGTTATTAGTGATGATATTTGGAGCATTGTTTGGATTCTTCTTCCTTGGTGGGTTTCTTTTCCGGCCTGTGACTGTGGTGAAGTCGTCTTTCTGCTTGTTCTCTTCGGCTTTGGGGGCTTGGGAATTCAGGGGGTAGTCTCGAAAGAGGTGGCCATGCTCATGACATTTTCTGCAGCGAAAGGGGATGTGTTCATAGTCGATGGTCTGGTTCCAATCCTCATCCTGATATTCTAGGGTTACTGAACCTGGTAGTGCTTTTGAGATGTCCATGTATACACAAATCTTGGCATAGGAGGTGTATTTTCTTTGTTTTGTGGCTTCCGATGATTTCACATATCATCCCACAGTATTTCCTATTCCCATAAGTATCTCTTCCAGCTAGAACTCTTGTGGCAAGGAATAGAGCATGATCTAGACGGGGGTCATTGTAAAGTCTTCCTTTTCTGGACTGAAACCGCCTGTCCAGAATCGCAGGAATATCCCTGCCGATTTGTAGAAGCATGACCCATTGTCAAAGATCTTGTCCTTGTCTTCTAGGTTGTAAAGGATGATCGTAAAGAACCCTTTGGAGATCAACTGAACCTCGTAGTCTCCCTTAAGGTTCCACCAATATTTAATCTTTAGATCAGTGAGTATAAATCAAACAGGTATAGATCAATTTAGATCAATGAGTATAAATCAAGCTATTATAAATAAATTTAGACCATACTTCGTTATATGAAATAACCATATTAAACTTCTATTTACTCATTCCCACGAGCATATATGATTCTGTAAACTTATACATTGCATGTCTTTATGAAGTTTACTTAACACCTTTAGTCACTGGATTATTTGATTTTATATATGCACATCAGTAATCAGGAGTTTAATTTACCTCAACTCTTGTTCATTCCTCTCGAGTCTTACAACAAATATCAGGTTTTGCACTATAGTCTCTTATGAACGTGTTTTTGAGATTTATCCCAGGGTTTTTTGTCTAAATATTAATCTTCAATTTCTTGAGTCTCAACATTGCCATATAATCTTAATTATAAATGCTATTTTTAATTAAAACTATTTTAACAAATAATACTTCACAATTAGACTGTTTTAACAAATAATACTTCACAATTAGACTTAATAAAGATCAAAGGCTTGTGAAAATGAAGATTTAAAGAACACCAGCCTAATATTCATGGTATGAAACTAATTTGACAAGAAATGATCCAGAATTAGAGTAACAGAGATTAATGATTTAGGAGAAAGGAGGTGTAAACAACATCATCATGATATTTATTAATATTTTTTTTCCAAGCTAAGCTGCCCTTAGGTTGGGGCTAGAGACTGGGCCAAACCTAGATATCATTGAGATAGTTTTATTTCCCTAGAAATGGCTCCCATCCTCAACCCCTCTCCATGAAATTTGAACCATAAAATTTGAATCAGTAACAGTAACATGATGAAAACTAAACCCCACACAAAATAACTAATTTACACCTCATGAACAATATTTATTAATATTATTACTACAACTCATATTATTACTACAACTCAACTCCATAGAGTAGAGCTTACAGTATAAACACATCCACTAATTGAACTGCAATGTGGGATATTAAGAGAGGTGTTGTGGAGTTTTCATTCTATATTGCAGTGGCGGGGTGGCTACATAATGATCCCAAGTTTTTGGAGCCAAAACCACTCGCCCTTAGAAGGTACTGGTGATACACTGTAGCAACTTCAACTCCAATCAGCGGACTAACCCAGAATATCCACTGCCATCCATTAAATCCATTAAGAGATAAGTCACCATCAAATTTCATTTCTATCGATATAAATCTCCTCTTTGATGCTATTTAGATCAGTAAAATGAAATGATTCGAGACAGGGAATTATAGATATTATTCTTACGAGGTCGTCACATGATTTTTTATGGCCATATATCATTGCGGTCCCAAATATCCTAGCAGGGTTGATGCATTTGCCTGTGATGGAATTGGTTTCCAAATAGACCAAGAATATTGCAAACCCAATTGGAAGCGGAGCCAAAACTTGCATAAACCACTTATCACATTAGTAATTTCCATCCATGAATGAATATTTAACACCAATGTTCATATATACAGATATATCTTGAAGGGTGGAGTATGATTTGTATTGTGTATAGGGATGTGGGAGTTGCAAGCTTTGCGCTTGGGGTCTGTTGCATAGAAGACAATGTAGACCAAGATGAACATGCCAATGATCTATGCAAGAAGGGAAGTTCCCTTGGAATAACCGGGAGATACAGAGTTTGATCCTCCTCCGTTGGAGGCATAAAATCTCCCATGAATTCCCTTCACAAGGGCAGTTCCACATACTGCACCCAGGCATTGAGCTACAACATACAATACGATGCGGGGAAGAGAGACTTTTCGGGAAAGAAACAATGCAAATGTGACTGTCGAGTTGACGTGCCCCCTGCACACACGCATGGATGATTAACATGATTCATCTGAAATGGAATCAAAGAAGATGTATGTATCAATGTTACATAATCAATGGGGAGCATCACAATCCAATATAAACCTTTAGGAATGCCACAATATGACATAACCCTTGATGGATATTGAAATATGACACAATCATTGATGAACGTAGAGAGTTAACATAAGTCAACCAAAATGAACATCACAAAGCAATATTACCATAGTAAACCATGGTAAAAAATAATCAACATGGTCAACCATAGTCAGTGTAAGTCAATCACAATGAACCACTGTTATAGCATTATTTTCCACCTCATATGCATTGATTCCCTATTGGCTTGATTCATATACCCTTTCCCTACTTGCAGACTCATTCCTCCTTCCCTTCTCATAAATCACTAAAAATCCCCATTTTTTGAAATGTATGTTCCTTATCAGCTATGCAACACACACCCACATATGAAGGTTTCCTTTTATCAACCAATGTACACATTTATTTGGCTCAAAAAATTATAATTTTGCTAATTTTTGGGTAGGTTTTATGGGTTCCTATGGTTCCCTATGCCCTATTTCCCATGGATAATTAATATAACCACCTGATTGGAGTATAAAAAGGAGCCAAGGGGTAGAGGAGAGATCATCATGCCATTTTTCATTATTATGCTGGCCATATATTTCGTTGTTTGCAAGCCCCTTATTCCGTGCCTGTGATTTATCCCCTCAGATATGGAAACCCCTATTTCCAAAAGTCATTACTCCTCTTATCTTTTCAAGAAGAGTTCATTCCTCTTTCTTGGACCTGTTTAATCATAATAATTAGAGGTAGTGTTGATCATCATTGGCTCACGTGGAGGTACCTGGAGTCTGGTTCCTGAGCAATGATGCAGCGGTTATAGGTGGTAACTACCCTTTATTATATTGTTTATTGATAAAAGAACTCTCTTTCCCATCCCATTTCATGTTTTATTTTATGATTATTTCAATTTGGCTAATTTATTAGCTAAAACACTAATGCATTTGTTTTTTCAATTATCTTATGTGAGAATTAGTTATCATATAACTACACCTTTGTAGTTGTCTTCCTCATTGTTTATAGGTGTTTGAAGGAATTGTTGGAGAGGAAAGCTAGAGTGAAAGGTTTCAAGCGAGGGATCATCATCGAATATTTGGAACCAAATATGTCTCCCACTTTTTGACTAAAATTTAGTTATTTAGTTATAATATTACTTCATTGTTTTTGTGGGCTTGAGTGTAGCATTTTGGTCCATGCTCTGTTGTGGTTTTAACCCAAAACCATAGGAGAAATTTCTTTGTCGACAACCATGACTAACAAAAGATAACCATGGTTAAAAAATTTCAATGATGATAAATATAATAATATGAAATAACCATAGTGGAATGTTACAATATAACCTAACCCTTGAGAAACATCAAATTATGACATAACCATTCATGAACATAGCAATTTGACATAAGTCAACCAAGATTAATGGCATAGTGCTACCTAACCATTGAGGAACATCATAATTCAATATATCCTTTCATGAACATCACAATGCGACATAACCCTTAAAAAATATAGCAATGAGACATAATTCAACCATCAAAAAACATAACAATGTGACCTAACCCTTCAAAAACACATCAATTCCACATAATTCAAACATCACAATGTGACATTACTATAATAAACCTTGAAAAATGTAGCAATTCAACATAACTCAACCATGATGAACATCGCAATGTGACATTACCATTAAGTAACTTCACAAATGTGATAAAACCCTTGATGAATGTCACAATGTGAAAAATTCATTCGAGAACATCACAATTGAGCATAACCCTTGAGAAAACGTCATAATGTCACATAACCCTTGATGGACATCTCAATGCAACATAACCATTGAGAAACATGGTAATTCAAGATAAGTCAACCATGATGAACATTACAATGTGACATTACCATCGCAAACCATGGTTAAACATAATAAACATGGTCAGCCATAATCAACCATGGCCAACCTGGCCATCCATAACCCGACTATAGATTCAGGTCATCAAAGGGCCCAACTACAAAGGCAATGGTTCAATATGTGGCCAGGTCCTTTAATGACCTCAATCTATAATCGGACATTAATATTAGGTGGCTAACCATGTCTAACTATGGTCATCAAAAGTGAATCATAGTCAACTTCACTCAACCATGGTCAACCATAGTCAAACAAAATCAACTGCGTTCAACCATAGCAAACCAAAATCAACCATAGTGAACCATGGCCAAAAAAAGTCATCCATGAAAAACCAAAGTCGACAATATTTAAACTTGGTGAACCATAGTCATCCATAGTAAACAATGGTCAACCATAGACAACCATGGAAAACCAAATATAGCCATAGTAAAACATGGTTAACCATAATCATCCATAGTCAACCATAGTCACCATAGTTAACCATAGTCAACATGGTCAACCATAGTCAAACATGGTCAATCCCAATCAGTCTTTGTCAACTAAAGCCAACCATAGTGAAACGTTTTCAACCATATTCAACTAAGTCAACCATATTCAAACATATTCCACCATAATCAACCATAGTCAAACATGGTGAATAAAAGTTAAACATGGTCAACCATAACAAGGCATGGTCGACCATAGTGTGCCATGGTTAGCCATAGTCTTATGGTCCATTGTGGTAAATCATTGACAAACATGGTTACTGATAGCCAAACATGGTTAACTATGGAAAACCGTGGTCAAATTTGACCAATTCGTAGACAACCAATGTCAACCATATGAAAACATTATACATATTTAACCATAGTCAAATATTCTTAACCATAGTTAAACATGATTAAACATGGTCAACTAAGGTCAACCAATGTAAACCATGGTTAAATGTAGACACCCTTGGTTGAACATGGTGAACCATAGTCAAACATGGTCATCCATGGTTAATTAAATGTCTAGTATAATAAACTATCATCAACCATGGTCAACATTGTCACACATAGTCAACCATTGTTAACTATAGTAAACCATAGTCAAAGTTGGTCAACCATGGTCAACCATACTAAAATATCATAGATATTTCAATTATAATTATATTGATATTTTAATTCTCAAGTCTACGATTCCTCCCACTCATGTAAAACGTGAATTAAAACAACCACACAATTAATTTTTTTTTATAGATCCAAATTGATACCATTTTTAACTAATGATGTCAATCATCAACCACTTTTAATTATGTGGTTATGATAATCATATCTACAATGATCACAATAATAACCATACACTTAAAAGGATCAATGTATCAAGTAGAAAAACAATCTTACTTTTAAATCAAGATAAGAACAAAATATAGTTGTAAAAGGCCTTTTATTTTTAAAAGGGACTACATCCCTAAAAATATTTTTCGTGAGATTTGTCGATATTTTTAGGTTGTTTTACAAAGTTGCGCACTAGCGGTATCCTTGATGTAGTTTATGGTTACTCAGAGTTTTATTTATTGGTCTTCCTATATCTGTTGTTTTCCAATTCTAACACTTGACCTTATACTACTTGAAGCAAACGCGGGCCTCAACTGCTCCACTAAGATATGCCATTTTTCTACAAATTTGTAATTTAAATTAAAAAAGAAAATAGTTTACGAGAATATATGACATGAAGGATCCTTTTGGTAGTAGCAAAATTGTATGATACTCTAAGGAAAACAAAGTTGTATGATATGGGAGCTCAAAATTAGAAACCCGGCATATGCTTGATACCAAAGGTTTGAAGAGCCACACTGATATGGCTTCCCAACTAATAGAAAGCTCCTTGTTTTTTCATTTTATCTTGTATTGCAAATCAAACATCGCCCATACTATCGTCATTTGGAACTTTGCCTCCATGCTTTCCTTTTAGCTTTGACGAGGCCTAAATATGGGACCTCGAATAATTTTTTATCTTCTACATCCTCAATGTTGATTGTTATTTGCAAGATCCTTTGCAGAATAATGGTAATAACTTGATTGAAATAGTAAAGGTTAATTACCTATAGACGGTGATGTGAATGACGCCTATGTTGTATGATGTAGCTTGTAGATGAGTGAAAATAAAGAGACATGGAAACTCAATGTAACAATGGTCATTTCCACTTGAAAATGGATACACCAACATGTATTTCTATGGATGATAATAGATAAAAAAACCTAGAAAAATTGAAAAATGCACAAATCAAAACAAAGAAAATATGTACACAATGAGAAATTCAACCACTGAGAGTTTCCATTGCTGTTGTGATTGTGTCTGTAGTTGGGGAATTCCTTTGCATTTCGAGGGACCCAACTAAGTTTCTTGGGATTTTCTACTATGTTTTCCTTTTCCATTGTCAATGATCAATTGATGGTCGATGAATCTGGGCAACCATGCTTCAACATTAGAAGGGTTGATTTTTTTGTTGGATGGACTGTTTTTTGCTTTACATAACGTTGAGTTATTAAATATACTATGTGATCCTAATTATAAATGTTAAGTTGTTATGTGCATGGGAGATGCTAGTAAATAATTATCTTTTAACTCTTTAAAATATAGAGAATAAGGGATTTCATTTGGGGGTTCTATGGTCACGAGGTTCTATGGCTAGGGGAAACCCTAGCCACCACCTTCGTTATGCCCAAGATTTTGTTGGTTTGTCTGGGTTGTTGATGGGAGGTTGATCCTTTGGTGGTGTGGCTTGGCCTCACATGGCCTTTCTCTTCTTCCTAGGTTTTATTTTCTCTTCTTCTTCTTTGACGATTGTAGTCCAGTGTGGATCTTTCTCGGTGGCTCTTTTCTTGGATGATTTGTTGGTTTCACATTTATCTATCTAAGTTGATGTTTGATGGTGGGGTTTTGGGAGGAGCGGCCAGGGTAGTCCCTAGTGTCTCGTTCCCTCTCCCTTTGACTTGGTTTGGGTCTTTAGGTTGTTTGGGCCATCATTGCTATTGTTTTTGTTTTATTTTCTTTTTGGGAAGAACCTATCCTCTGTAGCCTTTGACTCGTCCTTTTGTTTGACTCCTTTTGGTACCAGTTTGTTCAGGTTTTGATGTATACTCAGAGCCTCGTCTTTCTGCTGCCAAATTGTTGGTGTCGTGTTCAGTTTTTTGGTGTTGGATTTTTGGGTTTTGTTCCTCACTTGTCTCGGTGAGGATGTATGCCACTTTGAACAAGTCCATCCGGCTTCTAGGGCTTCTTCATGGGTTTTGTTCATTGCCTTCTCTCAGTAAGGTTTTGGGTTTGCTTCTTGGGATTGCAATTGTGGTTTTATGATGGGTCTCTTTTTCTCCCTCTATTTGCTCTACAGGGATTGCTCTACTTTCCTTCACTCTAATGCTTGTTTTATTACATCGATATGCGTCCCCCCTATTGGAATCGATGGATTAATAAACCTTTTAATTACAGAATCTTATCTGATGGCCAGTAATTGTAGATTCTAGCATATTCTTCGTATTACACTCAAATCAATGAACATGATTGCTAGCATTAATTCCCTTGCATTCATGAATTTGTTAGTTTATAATGTTTACTTTTTCACTTTTACATAAGTTGATTAACAAATTAGTACGCTCAATTATCAATTTCCATAGAAAATAATTTAGCAAATCCAAAGAAGATTACTTCATTTTTAACATTTACCTCTTCATTTAACATTTGCTTCTTTAGTTTTAACATTTACCTCTAGTATGTGGCCTTTCACCTCTTCATTTCAACCATGATTTTCCATCTCTCCCATACAACTATGGATTACATCTTTTATTTACCTTTTCACACATCCATTTATATGGTTTGTCCTTGCTTTAGCTATTCATTTCTTCCACGTTTGGCCATCTCTGCCATATATTTATACACTATTACTCAATGTCTCATTGTTTATCTGAATTCGGATTATATTATTTTTTATCATTGTGAAAATTTACAAGTGGAAATCTACATTCAAGTAAATATTGGATTCAAACTAATTTTTCTTTGGAATCATTTCACAAACCATGTAAATTTCCACTTGTAATTTGTTTTGAACTAAATTTTGATTGAAAACTTAAAAATTTATGTCATTTCTAGGCGTTGTTCTCATGGTGTAGAGTAGTCGACATTGTCCTCATGGTGTAGAGTAGTTGGTGAGGGAGTGCTCTGTTAAGGTACTCCGTAAGTGAAGGCACTGGTTTGAAACCTCTGGGGATACCTCAAATCCAACCATGTTAAGGGATGGTGCAATCCAAGGTGATTTTGACGGCTTAGATGTCCTTGGGTTGTGGCATCTCAACCAAAATGATGTAGCCAAATCTTGAGATTCATTCAAAAGATCAAATAAACCATGCAAACACATGAGAATGGAAAAATAATTATCTTTTATTCCTTCTCCATCCTAACTATTACAATCAAAGTTCAACCCCTTATAACTACTATGTGATTTTGGAAAACAAGTAATTTTAGAAAAACCATTGTTTATTAGAAAAACACCTAAATTTAAAGATAACTGATAATTACCAAAATTAAAAATTCCAGTAAAAACACTAAAACCCAAATTTAAAACCTTATATGAAGGAATTTAGCCCCTAAAAAGTGTTGAAATCATGTCCAATTGGATAAATCCAATCTACAGAAAAAGAATATTTATCTAACAAAAAAGTTGTATCCATTATATAAAACAAACCCTTGAATGAAAAACACCTAGGAAAAAAATATTTAACTAACAAAAAAGTTGTACCCATTATATGAAACAAACCCTTGAATGAGAGACACCATGCTACATGATATTGTAAAATTAATAATGTATAATTTTCTCTCATTTTTGAAGATTATATCCATTGTAAGACCTGTTTGCTTGAATGAGTTTCACATAGAAAAAGAAAGGAAACTTTCATGGTTCATGTAGTGTGAAAAATAAAATTTTCATTATTTATGTTTTTGGAACTAGTCAAAATTTCATTAACATGGTTAAATATTTTGGACTTAGTAATTTGGATTCTTGACTTACTTAAAAATGTTGAAAGAAATTTGTATTTAAATGTTGAAAAAAGTTTGTATTTAAATGTTGAAAAAAATTTGGATTTAGATTTGAGTGAAAATACCACCAACTCAATATTCAACACCACATATATCTACCTATCAGACAGAAGACAACTCATAAACAATACAGATAATTAGACCACATATATCTACCTACCAGATAATTAGTTGTCATAAATAATATAGATAATTAGTTGTCATAAATAAGATAACTACGTACCAGAGATGTCATAAATAAGATAACTAGGATCTTGTTACTAATTACAAGTAAAAGCAACTTCCGAACGGTTGAGTTCTGTAGGGTTTAAAAGGAGACTTGGTTGGTAAGAAAAGAGAAGGTTATATAAGCTTCTGTATTTATCATTAGGCATTGACCTGTTATAAAAGTTAATTCTATTATACAAAGGCCAATTAATTCATATATTGCGGATGTAATAGTAATAGGAGTATATAGTTACCTTGATGCATGTGCAATAGTGGAAAATATCTTAGCAATTCAAAGAAGACATAACAAAACCTGTATCCAGTAATTCTGTCACCTTCAAAGAAGACATAACAAAACATGTATCCAGAAATTCTGTCACCTTCAAGTTATACAGAGAAACATGTGAGAAGTTGATGGCAGTGGAGATGAAAGCGAATAATGCCTATGCGTGAAAGCAAATAATACGTAAACAAACAAATATTTGCTTTCACGCATTAAAACAAATAATGCTTTTATAACATTTCTATTACCAAACGTTTTCATTTTCAC
>JZKD02S0604400.1:143496-158062 GCA_000966675.3 Picea glauca | reverse complement strand
TGTTCGTGACCATATTTTAACATTCTCTCAAACACGAATTTGTCAGATTCTGACATTTAGAGATGTTCACCAGAATGAGACATTGGGAAATGTTCGTCAGAATGCCACAATAGGAAAAAATTGTCAGATTGCGATGTAAGGAAATGTTCATCACATAAAGTCTCTAACATTTAGAGGTGTTAGTCCCAGTTTAACGTTGGGAAATGTTTGTGACATTGCGGCGTTGGGACATGTTCATCACAATGCGATGATGAGAAAAGTTTGTGACATTGCAATGTTGGGAAATGTTTGTGACATTGTGATGTTGGGAAATGTTTTTCACAATGTGACGTTGGGAAATATTCATCAAATTGTGACATTGGAAAATGTTCATCACAATGTGACCTTGGGACATGTTCATTAGATTATGACGTTGCAAAATGTTCATTACAATGCGAGATTGGTAAATCTTCGTCACATTACGATGTCGGGAAATGTTCGTCACAATGCCACATTGGAAAATATTCAACACAATATGATGATGGGAAACATTCGATAATGAATAAACATATTAGCATGTATAGAGATAGATTTAAAAAAAATTATGTGAAATACCAAGAACTAAAACTTAAAACATGGGACCAGAAATGGAAATGTGTGAGGCACAATTAAAACCCTACTTCTCTTCACCTGTCGGCTCTCCACTTGATATTGTTAATTGAAAACTGAAATTGAAACACACGCTAAATGTGGCAATGGCACAAATCACATGCATTAAAAATCTCTTGCCCCAATATGATACATGGGATACGTGGCAATGAATATGAGGTAATTCCTCGTAATAATCCAAACGTGGTAAGAAAAAGGTTGCATATAAATTAATTATTGGTAATCAATTAAAGGTGGAAATCATATGGCCGGATAGCAATTTCTTAATATGATTAGGTAAATGTGAAAAAATAAATGGATGGATTTATAAATGAAAGGAAGTTATGAGCATTAAATCTCATTCATTGAATTAGGAGGATGACCAAGAATATGTTGGCACCTTTAAATGATGACCATAACATTGGAAATTGTAATTAAAAGCTTCATTAACTCATCAATTCCAATAACGGAAATCGTCGTAACTATGGGCATAATTATATAGACTCAAAGTTTAAAGTTTGAAAGATTGTATGCTTCTCTGTAGTTTTTTTCTCATTCAAGGGTTTGTTTTATATAATCCCTACAACATCTGTAAAATTTAATAATGTATTGTTTTCTCTCACTTTTGAAGATTATATTCATTGTAAGATCTCTGTAGCTTTTTTCTCATTCAAGGGTTTGTTTTATATAATCAATATAACATATGTAAAATTTAATAATGTATCGTTTTCTCTCACTTTTGAAGATTATATTCATTGTAAGGCCTGTTTGTTAATTGAGTTTCACATGGAAGAAGAAAGGAAATTTTTATGGTTCATGTATTGATGAAAATAAAATTTTCATGGTTCATGTATTGATTGTGAAAAATTAACGTAATCATGGAAAAGTACAACCAACTCAATTAATCATGGAAACTAAAACCAATTCAACACCACATATATCTATCTACCTACGAGACAACACACAACTCATAAACAATACACATAATTAGTTTCTTATTACAAATATCTACATACTAGAGATCTCATAAATAAGATAATTAGGATCTTGTTACGAATTACAAGAAAACGTATTACAAATATCTACGTACCAGAGATCTCATAAATAAAATAATTGGGATCTTGTTACGAAATACAAGTAAACATGACTTCCGAAGGGGAATAACAACAGAGACAGGAGTGATTTTTGTAGGTATAAAAGGAGACTTTGGTTGGTAACAAGAGAGAAGGCTATATAAGCTTATGTATTTGTCATTAGGCATTGACCTGTTATAAAAGTTAATTATATTATACAAAGTCCAATTAATCCATATATTGCATATAATTATATTATACAAAGGCGAGTTAATTCATATATTGCAAATGCAATAGAAGTATATAGTTACCTTTATGCATTTACAATAGTGGAAAATATCTTGGCTATTCAAAGAAGATATCCAAATAATTATGTCACCTTGAAAAAAAGTAGACATAACAAAACCTGTATCTAGATAATTATGTCACCTTCAAGTCATACACAGAAACATGTGAGAAGTTGATGGAAGTGGAGATGAAAGCAAATAATACCTATGTGTGAAAGAAAATACCTTAATGCGTGAAAGAAAATAATACCTATAGACATAAGCAAACAAACATTTTCTTTCACACATTAAAACAAATACAAACAAGGCTGTGTGGCAGCGCAGTGCCTGCCAACGAGCTTAGAAAGCAAATTGTGGAAAATGGGGTCGAATTGTAAATGAAACGAAGTGTTTGGTGCAAAATGCATATCAGGGAAATGTTGTGTGCAACATGTATATCATGGAATATGGGGAAAAAGTAAATGAAGGTTGGCAAGCAGAGAAACATCTAATTTTTGAAAGTATATAGAAAACCTATTTTTTTTTAAAGTATATAAGAAAGTAAAGAATTTCTTAACAGTGCAAGATTAAATTTGGAAATTTAAATGCATTTTCCATATGGAGTGTTGAAAGATAAAAATATATGATGACATTAATTAATAGGAGATAATAAATATAAAAATTTAAATGAATTTGTGAACATGGGGTATAAGTAAATGATGCTTGCATTGTTGAACGCCATTTATTTTGAAATATATAAAAAAAGAAATGTTTCTAACATATAAAAGAGTAAATTCATTTTCCATACAGACTGTTGAAGGATAAGAATAAAAGTCTAACATATTAAAAAATAAATGCATTTGTTATACAGAGTGTTGAAAGATAAGAATAGAGTCTGTAACATATAAAAATTTAAATACATTTTTATTTGAAATATGTCGAAAAATAAAAGTTTGTTACATATAAACTATAATTTTGATGCGTTTGTCATGTAGATTGGGATTGGGGATCCCACGAACCATTAAAGAAATATGTACAAGAAACAGGATTGTGAAAAGAAGATAGAGTGCAATAGCTACAAAAGAAAATAAATGGAAAGGTATAAGTGTTTACCTATACATCTTTATTTAAGAAAGTGGAATAACTAGGTTGAGAAAGAAAGAAAATACGATGACTAAACTTACAGTGAGGGTACATATGAGGGCTTTTGATATTTTGTTGTGACTATCATTTCATTGATGTCGGCAAAGACTTTGGTTTCAATGATGTTCTCCATGGCTGCTGGAATGCTGACAACTGCCTGTTGTCTTTTGTTGGCGGCTTGTTTCAATTGCCTTTCCAGCCATACTTCAATGTATCCTCTCATTGGGGCAATGTTGATCTCATTCCATATTTTTATGTTGAAAAGATCATTTTCTAATTCCTGGAAGTCGATAGAAAGATTAGAGAGAGCCTAATGAATTTCCTCATTCTGTACTGCATATCTGACTAGCCAGTCATGGATGTGAGCTTGATCAAATTGAAGGATGCTGTAAAAATTTTCCAGAGACAAGGTCTTCAACATAGCAACCTGTTTATCGAACTCTTTCCTGGTTAAGGGAAAGGATTTTGCGATTAAGAGGGGGTCTTGGAAGTCTATGGTTTTCCTGGCTAAGTCTATATTTGACAGCTTTGTGAATAATTTATATTTCTTTGATATGGCTTGTTCACATGACTGAACAATGAGATGCAGGTAATTACTTTTTCTTTCCAACATGCACTCAATTTCCTAATCCAGTTTTTGGATGGAAGATCTTCTTCTCTTCTTTTTGTTTCTGTCATATTGTTGACAATCTTGCCAAAAGAGATGACTATTTTTAAAAAGAAATTTTCTTCATCTTTTAATTTGACTTGCAAAATCTCAAGCAAACTATGTTCCGTGGTTCCAAGGGAAGCGATGGTTTATGATATTTTCCATGCCTCGGTAACAAGTTCCATTCTTTTTTTGATATTTTTCTCCACATATCCTTTACAGGATGCGAGCAGGGTGGAGGATGCTTTTACATTGGGTGCAGGGGTGCCAGGCATGGCTATTGCCAAAGGATCGGCAAGAAATGGCATAGAAAAGAAAGCGTCTTCCAATTCCTTGACTCGGTCCTTCAGTCTAGCATTATGACTCTCGATGCATCCAATGGAATCATGAAGTGCTTCTCTGGTCACGGTGTGGAGTTGAAAGATTTGGGATGGCCGTATGTTGGCAACGTCAACCTCTAAACGAGATTTTCCTTTGATATTTTTAACATTTTTTTTTCTCAAATAACAATTTTTTGTTCCGGCTATAAAAACAGTTTTTTGGAACACAAAGGATTCATCTTCATCAAAATTTTGGGTAACAGATATGTCCATTGGATGGCTATGGGGAATGGTGTATTCAGGCTAATCAAGTAAGGGGAACATGGCATCGAGATCAATGTCAACTTCCATGTTCTCACTTTGAATTTTTGGCTCTTCCATCTACCCCACATTTTTTTTTCTCTTCTTCTCTACTGGAAGCTTGTGAGAACTATCAATTTTAGAGTGAGGAGGGTCGTTATCTCCTCCTCCGTTTGAAGAAATCTGGGTTTCTTTGTTGCTATGATGGTCCGTTGGAGCGATGCTATCGAATGTCATACTTTTTGGAGTGGTATTTGCGGATTGCACACTCTTGTCCCTGGGGTCTTTCCCCTATTGAGTGTACAATTTAGTGCATCTTTTCACTGTCTCTACGTTGCCGACATCAGAGGTAGGACCTTCATTGTCTTTGTTTTTGGGCATGTGTTTATTTACAAAACAATCGTCGAGGCCAAGTGATTGTAAATGTTGTCTAAAAATATCATAGGGGTCGAATCCTCTTATGTATTCAGCATATCTGAGGTTGGAGATGCTAAAATGTGTTGCTAAATCGTCAATTTTGTTGACATTTTTCAACATGAACTCCCCTATTTTCCAAGGCAGAGGAATGAACTTTTTTTTTTTCTTCCTTTGGAATAGATGGAACCAGTAGCTGTATTGACGTTCTACTTCTGCAATAAAAATTATGTCTATAATGTGACATGGAAGGAGAGCATGTTGTTCTATAGAGCCAAAAATTCTTGTGACAGTGTAATTATCCAAATGTTGGAGTGTCCCCTTTTTGTCCAAAAAACTAGTTGCATGTTCAGATATGCGGGGATCATCTTCTCCTAATAACAAAAGTTTGAAAACAAACAAGAAGCCATTAAAACCTCATAAAAATAGTGGGAATCCTTGTGTTTCCACAAGGCTTGGTACCAGAATGTTAGTGGGTGGAATTCACAGTTGGCATTCTTGGACATAAATAGTTGCAGAAATCGACAGGAATGTGCTCTTGAAAAAACTAAATAGGATGACATATAAAATTTCTTTTCCCTTTTGTAGCTTGACAATTGGGAAGAGATTTCATAGGAAATTAACCTGCCCCAATAAAAAATGGCTTGTTTGTTGACTGTAAAATGCAAAATATAAAGAGCCACGCGGGAAACATTATTTGTGGACTCCTATCCCATTATTCTTGTAAACAACCAGGCAATTTCGCAAAATGGATTTTTAAATGAACTAACCTTCATGTTTGTAATATCTTCAGGAACTAGATTCAGGTTTTCCAAAAAGAGGTGTAAGAGGTCCAATCCATTATTATGCTTTGCTAGGAACTGTTTGCAATATTGTCCTTTGAATGTCAATGTTGGCTTGGGCAATTTCAGCATCTGGCGGAAGACTTGAGGCGACAAAGAAATAGAAGAGTGGTCGTGTAGTGGAATAATTATTTTCTCTGCAATAAATTTATCGACGCACCAAGAGACTAGGTCCTTACAGTCAAAAACCTCAAGGACACAGCCTGCATGAGAAATCCCGGAGGTCCAAATTACTTGGTTCTCTACGACAGAGGTTGAGTAATAAGAAAATTCCCTGGACCAGTGGAAGTTCTGGTTCTTACACCTGAAGATATTCACTGTATATCTACAGAACTAGTGCCAAGCTGATGCCATAGGTTTATGAGAAGGTTTCTTTGCTACAGATGATGATTTAAATGAACAGTTAGAGTGAATAATGTAACTTTTTTCTAAATCTTGTTTAAATGCTTATGAATGGGAAAGCTCCTCGAGCCTTTCGTTGATTAATCACAATATGTATTGGTGGTGCATGATGAAATGTTAGTAGTAAAGTTTATTTATTGCATATTTAGAAATGTGAAGGGGGTGGGCACGGCGAAGAGCAATTGAGGAATGGAGGTTTCGTGAACGTGTGAAGGCCACGTCGTGTGAACGTGATTTCATGATTTTGAAATGAACACTCGGAAGGGATAATATAATCCCCCCACAAATTTTAGTTTAATGCACATGAATACGAGATGTCCTTAAGCCTCTCGCCCATCAATGACAATATATACGGTTTTTGCATAATGACCTGTTCGAATTAAATGCCTGTAATTCTATATTTAGAAACAAGATATGTATATATATATATAAAAACTTTTTATTTTGTTTTATTATAAGGAAGTGCGAAGGTGACGGAGATGAAAGAGAGAAAGGAAAGAATGACAAGCTATGAAAAGAGGTCAGACGGGATTCAAAAAAGGGTTACAGGAATAGTCAAGACAATCGAGTGTTTCACGGTGAAATTTCATGTTTCAGAATTTTTGAGTGCAAAATGTGTAAAATGGAAGAGATCATGATGGGGAAGTTTAGCCATCAGTTTGTATATTTGTGGAATTCTGGCAAAGTGGCTAAGTATGGAATAGGGAAATTGCTAATTTCATGCGTAGAAATAAGATCTTATATATAATTGCCAATTGCTAATTGAAAAGGGGCGCGGGCACAGGAAACAACCACTACAAAATGAATACATCTTGAACACGCCAAAGCGACGATCCCCCCAAAAAATTGAACAAATGGCAAAGTATGGAAAGAAGAAAGATGAGCTTCAAAATGGGGTGACAATTGTTGCACTAAATATGCAAGGACTCGATAGTTAAATTGTATTTCTCGAAAGTTTTTAGTGCAAAAATGTGCACCACGGAAAAGGGCATGATAGGTGGACCGTAATACGGAAAAGGGTATGATCTAAGAACGATTGTAAATTTGTATATCTGTCAATTTGTATATAGAGGAGCTACAAATGTTGTTTGGAGGTCATGGAAAAGTAGAAGTGCAATGTTGACCAGACCATCGCGCAAGTCCTCCTGTCAATTTGTATATGCCAGAACTCTGGGTGCCAGTTGTGGGACAGGGAACAATAGAGGGTTAATTTAAAGAAAGGGGAAGCGGTCGCTGTAAATGCATGAATCCGTGAAGCTATGAAGCGATGCATTCTTGGGAAAATAAATGATAAAGTAATTAGGAAGAGAAACTAGAGGGAATAAAAGAGTGGGAAAATAGAAAGGCGGAAGGCAGTTTTCGTGAGCGCGAATTGGTTTCAAAGAAGCCCCATTGTTGCAAAACCATGATCTACTAATTGTCAGCAAATGTGTTGTTGAAGAATACATTTGATTGCAAGGTGCGCGTGAAGCTATGTTCTTGATACATTATTCCATGACTATAACATATCAACTTAGCTACTAAACTTGCTTTTGTACTAATTGCTAGCAAATGCATTATTGAAGATTAGATTTTATTGGAACGTGTGGGTGTAACTGTGTTCTTGATACATTCTTCCATCAATGCAACATATTAACTCAAGTATTAAACTTTTTGCATTATGGGCTATTAGCATTAAAACTTAATAATTGCATGTCTAGAAACAAGAATAACGATTTTGCTGCAACATTGTACATTGGTATTAGTAAACACAAGATCGAAGAAGAACGAGAGCACCGAAGCATGGAAATTAGAACATGCGTTAAACCCAAAAAAGAGGCAACAATGAAGAGTCCAAGGAAAAAATAAATTAATAGCAAATCCATTTAAAAAAATAAGAAAAACACCAAGTACTGTACATCTATGCTTAGAAATTGGACCCGGTTCTTTGGGTCAAAACATTGAAGGTATCTGCGACAAACACAAGAACGGGTTCCACACTGTGTAATATCCTTGGAGTCTTATCCTCGATGAATAATCCTCTGCTGAAATTGATATTTTTCAGAAGCTTTCCTTGAGGAAGAAAACGAAAAACAACTTGCACGTCCAATTCTAGAGGCCCAAATTAGTCCATTCTGGGTAGAAGGAGATGACTAGTAGGAAAATGAGTTGCAGCAGCGAGAGTTTGGACATGATGCCCAAAAATGTTAAAAAATATTTTTTTGGCTTGAAATATATCTCTGTGAGAATCAACATATCATTGCTTTATAGTGGAACTCTAGAATTCCTACTTTCGCGGTGCAAAGTGGTTGTTGCATTCACCATTGGATTCTTTTCTGAAACTCCTTTTGGTGTTTTCATGACTACAATCATGGAGCTGGGAAGGTCTGTTCATTATGGTTGATTTCAATTTTGGCCCAGGAGTGGGAATATTCTCTGCATTGCCATAATCCATTGCCATATCATTGTCCATCAGATCATCTTCTTCCGGCTTAGAATTCATGGAATCAACTTCTGCGATAGCCATGACGGAAATTGGACAGGTTCTCTGAGCAGCCAGGGTTGCCATGGAATTTTTTGGCTTGAAATATATCTCTCGATGTACCAAGGGACCATCTCCTATTTTTCTCCTGGACGGAGGGAGATGAATAGTAAGAATATTCCCTAGAGCAGTGGAACCTCTAGCCATTATCCCCCAATGTGTTTACTGTGTGTGGAGAGAACTGCTTCCAGAAGTTATTAAGAATTTCCTTTTGCTCGAGATGATGTTTGAAATGAAAATCAGAGAGGGATAATATAACCCTCTGCAAATTATGGTTTAATGCGTATCAATGTAATATCTCCTCGAGCCTTTCGCTGATCAATGACAATTTCCAAGGTTCATGCGGAATGACCTGTGACCATCGCAGTTCACTAATTACACAATTAGAAAAAAAGTACGAAGGTGGCAGTGACAGCGAAAAGAGATTTAAGAATCACAAATTTGTTAAAAGCACCCACCCGCCGGCGCACAAAAAAAAAAAGATTGCGTCACCTTTGAACTGAATACTTGGAAAGGATAACATGCTTGTGTGAAAATATTAGTTTAATTTGTACTAATGACAAATCTTCTCTAGATTTCCGGACATTAATGACAATTTTCACGGTTGTTGCAGGATGGCTACTAGCATTAAATCTTAATTATTGCATATCTGGAAACAAGTATGAAGGAAATGGTGATGGTGAAAATGATCCCAAGAAATACCAAAGTATGGAAAGCGAGCGGTCGGGCGGGTTACGAAAGAAAAAGGGCAGAAGATATGCCCAAGAGATGTGAAGGGCCGATGGTTCTCGGACTGGCGAGTGGGTTCTCGGCCTGGCTGGCTGAAAATTGAGCCTATATTGTTCTGTGTCCTACAAATAGCACCTACACTTTCGCAATATACAAATTGACAGGTGGACTTGCAGGTTGGTTGGTTCAACATTGCACTTTTTTTTGTCCTTAAGCAATTCCATATTAATTCCATATTTAGCCACTTTTTTGGATCAGGGGTTGTTGGGATGGAAGGAAAAAAATTGGGCATCTATTGTTTCGTGCTCTACAAATAGCACTGACAATTCCGCGATATACAAATTCAGAAGATGACCTACAATAAATTATTACTATTAAATATTTATATTGCAAAATTTAATTAGACGATAAAGTTTGTACAATGTGGTCGACTGAGTGATACAATAGTATTTCAACAAACGAGCAATACATAGTAAACATGTAATTTTATAAAGTATGGAAATGAGATTTTATATAACATATGTGAATCCCTCATTCCATATTTGGGCACTTTTTTTTTCACACGTTTGTGGCCTGGTGGGCTGAAAATTGAGTATCTATTATTCCGTGTTCTACAAATAACACCTACAGTTCTGCGATATACAAATTGAAAGTGGGACTTGCGGAGATGAGTCTCTATATAAACTATAGACATGAGATTTTATAGAGCATATGCGTATCCCTCATTACATACTTAGGCACTTTTTTTATCGCGGGTTCGTGTCTTGGCGAGTTGAAAAAAGAGTCTCTATTGTTCTGTGTCCTATAAATAACACTCATATTTCTGCGATATACAAATTGACAGGAGGACCTACGGGCTTCTTGGATGAAAATTGCATTTGTATTGTTCTAGAACATATGTGGATCCCTCATTCCATACTTGCACACTTTTTGTATTGCGGGTTCATGGCCTGGGGGGATAAAAATTAAGTATCTATTGTTTTGTGTCCTACAAATAGCACCTACACTTCTGCGATATAAAAATTGACATGCAGACTTGTGGACATAGTCTCTATATAAACTATGGAATGAGATTTTATACAACATATGCAGATCCCTTGTTCCATACTTAGGCAGTTTTTGGATCGCGGGTTCGCGGCCTGGTGGGCCGAAAATAGAGTCTCTATTGTTCCGTCTCCTACAAATATCACCCACACTTCCGCGATATGCAAATTGACAGGTGGACTCGGGCTGGTTGGTTGAACATTTCACTTTTATTGTCCTATAGGGATTCCGTATGAATTTCATAGTTAGCAATTTTTTTTCATTGGGGGTTTTGGGGCTGGTGGGCTGAAAATTGGGGCTCTATTGTTCCACGTTGTACAACTACATTGTTATAGAAGATATGCAAATCCCTTATTCCATACTTGGGCACTTTTTGGATCGTGGGTTCGCAACCTGGCAGGCTGAAAATTAAGTATCTATTGTTCTGTGTCCTACAAAGAGCACCTAGACTTCTGCAATATACAAATTGACATGTGGACTTGTGGACATAGTATCTATATAAAGTATGGAATGAAATTTTATACAGCATATGTGGATCCTTCATTCCATACTTAGGTAATTTTTGGATCACAGGTTCACAGCCTGGCGAGCCGAAAATAGAGTCTCTATTGTTCGCTCTCCTAAAAATACCACCTAGAATTCCACGATATACAAATTGACATGCGGCCTTGTGGACATAGTCTCTATATAAAGTAAGGGATGAGATTTTATACAGCATATGCGGATCCCTCATTCCATACTTAGGCAGTTTTTGGATCGCAGGTTCGCGGCCTAGTGGGCCGAAAATAGAGTCTATTATTCCCTCTCCTACAAATAGCATCCAGACTTCTGCGATATACAAATTGACAGGTGGACTCGGGCGGCTTGGCTGAACATTGCACTTTTATTGTCCCGTAGCAATCCCGTATGAATTTCATGTTTAGCGATATTTTTTGATCGGGGGCTCTGGGGCTGGCGGGCTGAAAATTGGGGCTCTATTATTCGCACTGTACAAACACATTGTTCTAGAACATATGCGGATCCCTTATTCCATACTTGGGGATTTTTTCAATCGAGGGTTCACAACATGGCGGGCTGAAAATTAAGTATCTATTGTTGTGTGTCCTACAAATAGCACCTAGACTTCCAAGATATACAAATTGACACGCGGACTTGTGGACATAGTCTCTATATAAAATATGGAATGAGGTTTTATACAACATATGTGGATCCTTCATTCAATAATTAGGTAGTTTTTGGATCGTAGGTTCGCGGCCTGGCGGGATGAAAATAGAGTCTCTATTGTTATCTCTCCTACAAATAGCACCTAGACTTCCGCGATATACAAATTGACAGGCCGACTTGT
Source organism: Picea glauca (assembly GCA_000966675.3). Lineage (NCBI taxonomy): Eukaryota > Viridiplantae > Streptophyta > Pinopsida > Pinales > Pinaceae > Picea > Picea glauca. The sequence goes on along the minus strand of JZKD02S0604400.1, from coordinate 146,387 downwards.
GGACATAGTCTATATAAAATATGGAATGATATTTTATACAACATATGCAAATCCCTCATTACATACTTAGGCATTTTTTGGATCACGGGTTCGCGGCTTGGTGGGCCAAAAATAGAGTCTCTATTATTCCCTCTTCTACAAATAGCATCCAGACTTCCGCAATATACAAATTGGCAGGTGGACTCGGGATGGTTGGCTGAACATTTCACTTTTATTGTCCTGTAGCAATCCCATATGAATTTCATATTTAGCAATTTCTTTTGATCAGGGGCTCTGGGGCTGGTGGGCTGAAAATTGGGGCTCTATTGTTCGACGTTGTACAAACACATTGTTCTAGAACATATGTGAATCCCTCATTCCATACTTGGGCATTTTTTTTATGGAGGGTTCACAACCTGGCAGGCTGAAAATTGAGTATCTATTGTTTTGTTTCCTCTAAACAACACCTATACCTTTGCGATATAAAAATTGATACGTGGACTTGTGGACATAGTCTCTATATAAAGTATAGAATGAGATTTTATACAACATATGCGGATCCCTGATTCTATAATTGGGCAGTTTTTGGATCGCGGGTTGGAAGCATGGCGGGCCGAAAATAGAGTCTCTATTGTTCAGTCTCCTACAAATAGCACCCAAACTTCCGCAATATACACATTGACAAGTAGACTCAGGATGGTTTCCTGAACATTGCACTTTTATTGTCCAGTAGAGATCCCGTATGAATTTCATATTTAGCAATTTTTTTTGATCAGGTCTCTGGGGCTCGTGGGCTGAAAATTGGGCCTCTATTGTTCCGCGATGTACAAACACCACCCACAACTCCGCGATATACAAATTGACAAACGGACCTGTGGGCTGCCTGACTCAACATTGCAGTTTCATTGTTCCTTGTCCTCCGAATAGCACTTGGAGTTCCGTGATATACAGATTGAAAAATGGACTTGAGGGCTGGAAGGTTCAACTTTTCGATTGTTTACAGATGCTAATCCCTATCAACTATCTAACATATCTAAAAACATTATTTTCAATACTAAATTATTAATAATAATTTTTGATATTGTAGAATTTAATTAGACGAGAAAGTTTGTACAATCTGGTCAGGCAAATGATATAAAAGTTTTCTGACAAACGAGAAATACATAATAAACATGTACTTTTAGAAAGTATGGACAAGAGATTTTATAGAGCATATGCGGATCCCTCGTTCCATACTTGGGCACTTTTTGGATCGCAGGTTCTCGGCCTGGCGGGCTGAAATTTGAGCCTCTTTTGTTCCGTGTCCTGCAAATATCACCCAGACTTTCACGATATACAAATTGACAGGTGGACTTGCGGACTCCACATCTGGCGAGTTCAATATTGCAATTGTTTAGTGATGTTAATCCTATCTAACTTTGTTTAAAAAAATGATTTTCAAATACAAAAATATTAATATTAACTATTGTTATTGTACAAGTGAATTACATTAAATTATTAAAGGATGTTAAATCGCTTATTTTTTTAAAAATGAAGGAAACAAAAGAATTTTTTTTTAATATTCTATCACCGTAAGCATAAGAAGGACAAATTTGAATTTCAAGGCCCTCTTGTTCATATGATATCACAATTGCACTCCGCACAATATATATTCGTTGATTTCAAATTATTCCAAGAAATTAATTTTACCAAGTTCATCAAATAAACAAAAATGCCAAAACAACGACCAATTTGAATTTTAACAGCCTCTTATTGGTATGATAGGACAATTTCACTTCGCACAATATATATTCATTGATTTCAAATTATTTCAGAACAACAATTTGATTAAGTTCATCGATCAAGGAAATCTGCTAAAGAAAGTAACATAGTACATTTGCATCATAACGACATAGGAATTATCAGGCGGATTTGCATGCCAACTAGCTAAAAAGAATCAATTATATTGTTCCTTGTCCTCCAAAGAACAACTGGAGTTCCATGGTATACAAATTGACATACAAAGCAGATAACCAAGAACCAAACATACTTTAAACATCCCGCAAGCAAGTTCCCAAAAGATTCCATAGAGCAGAACCCATCGACCTTTGCACCAAACAATTTGATATACAAAGAAAAGACTTCGCCACACTCATTTTCTCTTGAAACAAACTTTCATCTAGATGTTGAACAAATATTAGAGAGAGACATGAGGTATTTTTGTTTCCTCCCAAAGTTTGATATAATTTTTTTTTTCCCCTTCTTCAGTCGATATGCAAAATTGCATTGTCCTCATCTAAGGTGAATTTGCATTGTATCTGAAGTTTTTGCAGCATGTAGACATTGCTTGCCTTTTTTTGTAGATACATTTCATACGACAACTCTGTGATGCAGGAGCATCTCTCACCTACCAAGCGAACCAACGCGAGGAGAAAGAGAACGTACAGCTGGACAAGCCAACAAACCTTTTTGATTTTGAATTTCACCTTGGTATTGTTGCGCCGCCGTTTACTAAAGGCATTCAAAGCTGAGCGCATTTGTAATATAATGTAGATAAGGAGGCATTTAACAGTTTTAAATGATGGTAGATAGGGTTAGCTGTAGATTAGACAGTTTCATCTTTCCAGGAGGGAAAACGAATATAGGCACCCTCCTTGTGTAATTAATTATTATTCACATCTTGTATTATTCAACAGTAGCATGAGAAAGGAAGAAGAACAGAGAAGAGAGCTTGTGAAGAACCTCCATGTATAGACATTGAATTAATAGGAAAGATTTTATTCAATCCCATGGATGTGTTTAGTCTCTTTGTGTTGTCGATATTATGCTTTTGCATACTTGCTTCCTTATATGTTTATCTTTTATATGCTGCTTATGTGATAGCATATCAGGTTAGAAACCTGAGAGAATGAGTTTCAATTGTTTCTCTGCTT
>JZKD02S0604400.1:125153-136925 GCA_000966675.3 Picea glauca | reverse complement strand
CTCCCCTTTAAAAAAAAAATTAAATTAAACAGGTGCAGAAATTTGTTGAAGGCTATTTCTATAAGCAAAGTGAGGATGATTTTGTGAATGTATACGCAAAACAATTGTAGAGCTAGCTAGTTACTCCAGATCCTTTACTATATCTTCTCGCGACTTTGTTACAAACGGTGTATGGGTTGTCCGAAATATCCTTTCTCTAGAATCCTTCTTCTTTGTTATATTTTTGAACAACATAAGTGGAATATACCCTCTATGCAATTGTTTTTCCATTGACAAAAACAAATCTAAATACATATCGAACAATTGTAGTTGCAACATGGAATAGTGCAAGATTTTTGTAACTTATCTAGCATACATACAGACACAAAAGTAAAGAACAAAACTGAATATGAAAAGCGGTACCATTTCCTTGTCGTTGTCTGAATCTCCATCATTTATATGGAGAATGTGTTGCGACCCAAATTTTCTTTCCAGTGTCACAGCAGCCCCAATCATTACGATTGGGTAAATATCACTGCTCTGCGCAAGCTGGCTGAAAGTCAAGTCCGGGAGGAAGCGATATTCTGAACAAATAGCACGAATTTTTTCCACAATGCTTGTTTCGTTGAGTGAAATAATTCGATCGCAATCACCACGGTCATATACTATTTTGGGAAATATATTAAAATTTGTAATGGATATCCCATTACATGGAAATATCATTTTTGCATGTTTCTGGACAAGTTGTGGAGGAACAATCAGTGTCATTGTCATCATGGCGTCCTTGTCTATCATATTAGCACGCATAATGGATCTACTTTTGTTTTCCTTATCCAAGTAGGTGGTATAGATAATCATTATGTCCCCAACAAACACCTGTCCAGTTTGGCGGTTGTTCAAGCCCTCTATTGACAGTACTTTGGATTTCACAACTCTAGACATGATGACATTTTTTGAACATGAAAACTAAAGTGAATGGTAGTGTGCTAGAAGTACACGCATAGTTTTGATGAACTATGCAGCCACAGTTTCGTAACCGCACCTCATAGTCTGCGAAACATGCAACACGTTCAGTGTCTTGATTGTACTTGTTGATACTTCTTGCAAGTTGCAAACCATGTATTGTAGATGGCATCAACATATCCTCCATGCCATAGATCAATATATAGCCCAGGAAATTTGTTTAGTAAACATAGTAAGAGCAGAGCGTATGCATTTTACCTTTCGCCTTGTCAGTTTGCTGATGTCTGGGATGACTGACTGCTCATGGTCATGTCACTAGTCCAACTTTTTCTGATACAAGCATGTGCAGATGAACATCAGGGCTAAATAAATATATGCATTGAATATTGTCCATCGGAAAGAAACAAATAACCATAAAAATGTATGCATCTTAATTTTTTAACTAGAGAAATGTTTAACAGTAAACAAGGCGTGATCATGGGCCACCATGTCCAATCTGTATATTGCGGACCCCCAGAACCCAGGGAAGAAATAATCAACCTACCAACCTGGCACCCACAATCGAGAAAGTGGGTAACTATGGAATAAGGTAGAAGCAGGACCACATATGTCAATCTTTTAGTCCGCCAACCAACACACAAAGGAATTTTCGGAAACCACACTATGTAGATGAATTAGAAAATAAAAGGGATAATAGAAAATGGAAAAAATAGAAACAGGGAGTGCATAAAGGCCCATTTCTACGAAGTCATCATTTTCAAGTCTAATACTATATGCTCCTACCCAATTTGTATATTTAATTTACCAGCACACTTGGTATACCTTTTAGAAGATTGTACCACATAACCCTCTGCTCCTGCACAAAAGAATTCTTCTCCCTATCCAAGCAACCTATTTTTTCCAAGGCAACAATGCTGAAGATGCAATCGACACAAAGGCAAGTTAGTATGAAAACAGACACCCAAAAGAAAAACAAACAGGTCTAATTTACCTGCCAAAGAGTCCTTCATCCTGTCCAACCATTTTTTTTGTTTAAATGCAGCAATGCAACACAAACAAAATTGACATGAACTAGCTTAGTATGCAGGAACGTATGTAACCAAGATAATTTACCATGTAGAAAGGCACACAACTAGCTTAACACATATACATACCATAAATTAAATACAAAATAATGCAATATGAAACAACAGTACAAGCATGCACCTTTCTATATCCTCTTCAGCCGATGCACTCAACACTCCCTCTTTTTCTCCGGTTACTCTATTTGTTTCAATGTGGGAACCCACAAAATTTAATGAACATCAATGGAAGCTGGTATTCACCGGAGAAAAAACAATATGTACATACAACAAAACTGACTAAACGAAGAGTCTACAAAGGTAGAAACATGAACCTTTGCGCTTCTCTATCCATGGCTATAAACGTGTAGATTTATTTCCCTAGCCAAAATATATTACAAGGCACAAAATATCACGCAATTGCATGGGAGAAGCTAAACGATTTTTGGTTTTCCCTGGCAATTTATCCAGACATGCCCTTTAACCATTCTCTTTATCCTCTACACAGACTCTGGTTCCCATGATACAAGTTCTCAGTTTTCCATGGCAAACTACCAAGACATGCTTCCAGACATGAAAATATAATCTTGCAGAATATTTGTTGCACATATCATATCTCAAGCACAACACAAATTGTATCATGTGCACACCAGCCTTTGTAGAGGAGAAAGAACATGTCATTTCATATCCTCACATCTGACCATACATGGTTTATAAATGTAGCCTGAATATATATGCTTTATTCCAAAAAAAACAGCGGATATTGTAACTTCACATGTAATCCTCGAACAATCTTGCATGCAACTATTTTCTTTCATGGCAGGACTCAAGCACTAGGAAAATCTCACAGAATAATAGATATTGACCTTGACAAACATGGAAAATAACACAACTACATATCAATTGGTGGGTGCAGGGTCTGAACACCTTAAAGCACAAAAAAAAAACAATAATAATCCATAAAAAATAAAAAACAAAAGATCCAACCACCATTGCTTCACCCCAACCCTACAAAGACGAATCAAACAAAAAAAACTAGCAAGGACCAAACCAACAAGAAAGCATGAAGAGGCTGAAATGCACCCCTAGGGCCCCAAAGCACAAACCCCAGCCAAACAAATAGAACCAACAACCCAGGAACCAACAAGAACCACCAAGCCAGTGAACAACATATGTATCTCTAATGATCACGAAACTGCAGCCCAAGCGGAAAAGGAATAAAAAAATTCTTACTTGCAAAATGCAAACACTAAACAACAAACAAGGAATACAAAATGAAACTATGGTATCGAAACTTACTTCGAAATGATGAAATGTAGAAGCGAAGGGCGAATCCCGAGCAAAACAACAACAAGAAGCAAGCGAGAAACAATTGAAGAAGAACCACTCAACGAAGAAATAAACAATGTATGTGGCTTCAACGATTACGAGGATGAAACATACAATGTCAACAACCGACACACCAACGAAAAAGAAGCACTCACCGAACTAGTAAACAATGTATGTAGCCGCAATGGCAGAACAAGGATGAAACATACAATGGCTATTGAAGACTGTGAAAATTCACTGCAACTATTTAGAAAATTTGGAGGAAAAATGTACTCAAAGAACTGTATTTACATAAATATTTAAGACTCTTAGGAATTCTATGGACCTCGCAGTATGCAAACATTTAAGCTATCAGGGGTGTTGGAGGATGTCGCGTCATGTAAAAATTTACACTATTAGGCGTATTGAGGCATCTCAAAATAAGTGTCAATACATTTCAAGAAATATACATCCGCCAAAGGTGCTATAAACTTTGGAATTCTTAATCACTACAAAGCTTGGATATAAAAAAATTTCAATTTTCTTAGTACATATCAAAACTTATGGATATATTCGGGTAGCAAAAAATGATAATACAAACATTCGAACTAATGCTAGCATTAATCGACCTTCAAGCAATATACATGAAAAATATATGATTAAAACATACTCTCTACGAGAAAAAGTTTGGATATGTTTCCATATAGTACATTGGGAATAGCGAAGCTGACAATAAGACCTCCGATCTCTTATCCAATCAGATCAGTACATATATGTTACTTTTTATTATATAAAAATATATTGTTTTAATTCCATAGCTTCAACAATAGCTATTGTGAAAATATTTCTGGTCAAAGGACAAACTAATATGTAGTCAACGCATTATCGATCGCTATAGTCCCTTTATGCCTATGACAGTGACTAATAATACCTTTATAGCATTTCTATTAGCAAATGTTTTCATTTTCATGTTCCAACGCATTAATGCGTGAAAGCAAAGAAAATAATATCTATGGATGTAATCCTTATTAAAATTATTTGTGTTAAATTATATGAGGGTGAGGGCTTGGCATTTTCTCTCATATTTGCCTCCACCCTTTGCCTTCGCCCTTTATTAAAGTTAAGGTTATCTTTATTAAAATTATTTATGTTAAATTTGAAATTAAGATTAAGGTTATTTGCATTAGGTTTATTTTATAATAATAAAAAGATAGTTTAAAAAATAATAATTTAGTTTTAATCATAATAATAATTTAATGTATTGATACTTTATTAATGTATTTATATTTTAGTAATATATTTATTAATGCTTTTAATGTATTCATATTTCACTAAATGTATTTTTATTAATGTTTTAAATGTATTAAACATATTATTATTTTAAAAGTATTATTTTATTAGTGTATTATTACTTTAGTAATATATATTAATTTATTATTTAACTACTATTTTCCAGTTTTCTAAATTAATCATGCAAATTAGCTAAAAATGTTTTTATAAATGTTAAGTCATTTAATTATTATGAAGAATTTTTAATTAAAAACATTTTGATGAATTTTTAATTAAAACTGTTTTAACAAGTGATATTTCACATTTAGACTTAATAGAGATCAAAGGCTTATGAGAATGAAGCTTTAAACAACACCAACATAATATCCATGATGTAGCACCGAGTTGATAAGTAAACAAGTGCAAGGGGCTCTGGTTTTTTTTTTTCAAACCTTCAAGGACCAGTAATGGCAGCCTACCATGCTGGGGGTTGTAACACTTATAGAGTGGATAATAAGACTACTAGAGGAGGCCAGAGCTTTGTATTGGTTGGTGTCCTTATCCATCTAAGGTTATATGCACACTATTTTTACTGAGTTTTTGTGTATTGATGCTATAAGAGAAGTCAGAGTGGCTTGTGGAGTTTCAATTTAATTATTAGAGGCGGTTAAGTTGGGTTATAGCTATCTAGTAGATTGATTTTCCCATCTCAGTGGCAACTATATTTAGTGCCTCTTTCTCCAGGGAGACAGTCTTGTCACACAATTTCTCAGAGTTCGTTTCCACCACTCGGGACTCATTTAATAACTTCTTTGTTTCTTGGGTGAGTGGGGATCTCATCATCCTCGTTTTATTGGTATCATTAAGACATTATTAAGGATCTCAGTACTTCTGTAGAGTGTTCATAGGTTTTTGTCATTTGGTGATGGGCCAGGGAGTATGACTCATACTCCACTAGAGGGGATCCCAATGGAGGAGTAAGTAAATGCCCTCGTGGGAGAAGAGGATGAGGCCATCTGGAGACAGGTGGGACTCTTTTCTACGACATATCTGGAAGGATTTAATGGATACTTTAAGGCACCAAGGGAAGCAATTAAGGCTCAACTCTCGGTGCCATTAGTGGATGGTGGTCAGAGCTATTTTGGTTATTCTCTGTCTAAGTTTACACAAAGGTTGGTCACTTGCACTCATGGGAATAATGGAGTGAAAGACTATGTGAAATCCAGAGTGGTTGCAAGTGGGAAGTCGAGAGATAAGGGAGGAGTGTCAAGGGTAGCTACTTATAGGAGTTAAGAAGAGGCTGGAATCTCGTCAGAATAGACATTGGGTTCCAAATCGCACCAAGTGAAAAATGATGATGGGCGAGGACGTGGGTTTGCAGGACAAGGTGAGTCTCACGCTATTTACACTGGTAGCAAGGTTTTCCTACAAAAATAAGTGTAAAATTTCAATTGAAGAGTGGGTTTCGATATGTTGGAAGCCTTTGTTGGGTTATAGCCCAAATGCTTTTTACCTTACAAAAGGGTGGTTTGGTTTCTAGTTCAAGAGGTTAGAATACACAAAGTTGATTTTCGATAGAGCATGGATCTATGATGGAGGTAGTTTAATGGTAAAAAGGTGGCGGGTGAGATTCGACCCTGCACAAGAGTATTTTAGGTTTCGTCACTTCTAGGTGTTGTTGTCGGGACTGTCGTTACACTTTTGACACTCAAAAGATTTGGAAGCTATAGGGAATAGTCTTGGGAAGTTTATTAGTGCTGATCTGGGAGCACTAAAAGCCTCGGATAAAAGAATCTACAAAGTTCTTGTGGAAATAGATATACATTCTGGTTTATTAGAAACTTTGGAGATTAGCTGGCATGGTCACAATTTGTCCTAGCCTCTCGACTACTTAGGAATCCCGTTCAGATGCTCTAAGTGTCGAAAAATAGGTCACTTATGGCACGACTGTTTGGGACTTCAAGATGAGGAGGTTTCAGAGGGTAAACAGTTGAACAGATTGATCCAGTTTGATTTGCCAGAGATTGAGTCAACTAGATTCAATCCAATTGGTTACGACTTTGAGGACGCGCCTTTGCCAGGGACAACTGAGAATATTACGAGTAAGTTAAAATCCATCTGTCCCACTCTTTTTCAATCATTATCTGTCTGGGAAAGACTTTTTTTGGATGAGTCTAGGTTCTTTGACTCTCGTACTGGTAATATGACTTTTTCTACTTCCACTTGTCCGGCTACGAAGTCTGTAGGAGATTTAGTAAACAACCCTTTTACTGGACCCATCTCGGGGGTTGTGGGGGATGGAATTGTTGGAATTACTAAGACAAATGAGAGGGGGGGTGAATCAGTTGTAATTGAGATTAAACAATTTTTATGTCTATTAAAATTATTAATCTTTCTTCAAGTGATCATCAACAATATACAACATATGGACAGTAAAAGTAAAGAGCATCAGTCACACATAAGGTATACCCAGAGACATACTTTTCACGAGGAAACCCATAAAGGGAGAAAACCTCTTCTTCTTCGAAATGATAGGCAGTCTTTTAAGTTCTGTACATCATCTATAATTGAGCACCAACTCAATATCAGGCTGTTACCTTTGTTTTACAAGATGCAACTTGTTTGAGAGCACCAACTCTCTGGTTTCTATATCACCCACTAGAAGGAAGCACCAACTCCCTTAATGTTATAGCACCAACTGGATGGAAGCACAAACTTCCAATTACATAGGCTCCAACCTGTATAATAGAGAACACTCATTCTCCCTTGCACCCCCCTGCCACCCTGGTTTCTCTGGCTGCAACCAGATGAAAGATACAACTTCCTGTGTTCAAGTTCTCACTTGAACCTCTGAGGACAACAGTCCTCCCGAGCACCTCCCAACCTCCCTCAAATATGAATAAATAAGTAAACAGTCAACTACACAGATTAATCAGTTCTTACCAATGTCTCTTTGTTCTGTAAATCTGGTCTTCTTCTAACTGTTCTGCAATTCGTCTCTTCCTCTCTCTGTTCCTCAGGTCTTCTCTGCATCAAATTCTTCTGTTATTCTGCTCAGCTTCAAGTTTTCTTTCATTATCTGTTACTCTTCCTTGAGCTTCATCTCACACTGTCCATATTTTCAATCTCACTCTCCACTCTATGATTTTTCTTTTCTTACAGTTTCATTCATTTTCATACAGAACAACAGCACGCATGTTGTCTATCTCATTTCCTTTTATTCACACCTCCCCGACGGTTCCACTTCCCATTTACTTAGACAAAACAAGGACAAGTGTATGAGAAACTAAAACACTAACTGATTCGCAATCATGAGTACGTTTTACTAACAAATTCGTAACTAAGGAGTTAACTGTGAGAGAGAACAGTATCCCTCCGATCTCAAATTCACCTGCACAGTTGGATTGGCTTCATGAGATCTTGCATTCATTTCGACATTTCTGTGGCTAAGCTTAGCACCTCTAGCTTCTACCTCCATCTTCCATCGATGTGATCAATGGCTATGACCACACGCTTATGCATAAAGTGCTTTCACGATTTTTGATTTCATGATTTTCAACACTATGCCGCGTTGACCCCAAGTCAGTGAAATTTTGATCGCTTGCCACATGTCCTATGACTCCATGGTCCAGATATGATCTTGATTCAATGGCTGCGATTGAATTGTGATTTCGCATATCGCGATTGCTGCATTGTTTTCTTTGCCTCTCCATGTCGCGATTCGTGAAACTTTGATATGGGGTTAGATCAATGGTTCAGATCTGGTCTTGATTCAACGACTGAGATTGAATCGCGATTTCAACATTCTTGATGTTCGGTGTTTTTGTCACTTCAAATTCCCGATCCACGAAACTCTGTAATGGAGTCGGATCAACGGTCCAGATCACATCTTGATATGACGGCTCAGATTAAATCATGATTTCGCATATCGTGACATCGAGATTCCTGTTGTTAATAATCTTTGACGTCTCGAGCAATCGATCCACAAAACTTCGACATGGACTTGAATCAATGGCCCAGATTCAACCTTAATTTGACGGCTCAGATTAAATCGTGATTTCACATATTGTGACATCGGTATTCCTATTATTAATAATCTTTGACATCTTGAACAATCAATCCCTGAAACTCCGACATGGACTTGAATCAACGGCCTAGATTCCACCTTAATCTGATGGCTCAGATTAAATCACGATTTTGCATATCGCGATATCGAGAGGTTAGGGAACCCTATTCCTTTGAATCTCCCGTCAGCGAAATGACAATCTATCCCCACGTGTCCTGCCTGATGATGGATGGTCCTCCTTCTTTCGGGATTTTGTGAGCCCCGCTACTCCTTGCACTTTAAAGAATGTGCAGGTTCTCCTTGATCCAACAATGATCGGGTCCTGTGCTTGGATCTAACGTCTGAGATCTGTCCTCCTCTTTAGCACTCTTCTTGTCTACATTCAAATCTGATGGCCCTTGTTCTTTCAGGAATTTTGAATGGGGTCCAACGATTAGATATGATTCTCAAACCTTATAGGCCTACCTCTTCAACGTGCTCTTATTCAGATCTGACGTCCATCAGGAATTCAGGAAGGGATCCAACAAACACGGTTATTGCTCTTCCCTAATTATCACTGCACCGTTGATCATCGCAGTTGTACTCAAGCCATCATCACTACTGTACTTGCCATACTTATGTTTGCCTGTCTGTTACAAACTTCATGTACTCATGCCATCTTCATTATTGTACTTTCCATCAATGACAAGCATTCATTGTCTATTAAAATATTTTCCAACAATATCCCCCTTTGGCATTGATGGAAACACAAGCACCCACATGCATTCGGACTCAAATCTCCTCCCGAACTCTTTTCCCCCCCTTTGACATCAATGTCAAAAAAAAAAAAAAAAAAATTCTTCCCCTGATCTTGTTGCAAAACATACTCCCCCTGTCGACTACAAGCACCTTGGAAGTACACCAGATATTCAATAAGTACTCCCCCTGACCAGGTGAGAAAATTAGACACATGAAGTTATAACCCCCAACTTTTGATGAAGATATCCAAAAGGGGTCGCTGCTAATGGTTTAGTAAAAATATCAGTAATTTGTTTTGTAGAAGGTATATAATTCAGTTGAACAATTCTGTTTGTAACTTGTTCTCTGAGAAAATGGTACTTTATTGGAATATGCTTAGCCTTGGAATGGAAAATAGGATTCTTGGAGACACTAATGGCACTGGTGTTATCACAATGAATTGGAATAGGATCAGTGTAAGTTACCTTTAGATATGCAAGAGTTTATATCATCCATAAAATTTGTGTACAACAAGTAGCAACAACAATGTATTCTACTTCTATAGTGGATAATGAAATGGATCCTTTCTTTTTACTAAGCCACGCAACTAATGAGTCACCCAGAAAGAATGCTCCTTCACTGGTGTTTTTTCTCTCATCAACACAGTTTGCCCAGTTTGCATCTAAATAAGCAGTTAACTGGAAATTTTGATTTCTAGGATACCACAGACCATAAGTCATTGTTCCCTTCAAGTATTTAAATATCCTTTTGACAGCTACCAAATTAATTAGTTTAGGAGCAGACTGAAAACGACCCACCATTCCAACAACTTGCATTATATCAGGACGGGATGTTGTGATGTATAGAAGACTGCCTATCATCGATCGATATGTCTTTTGATCAACATCAGGTGAGATATCATCTTTACTCAGCTTGCAACCAACCACCATAGGTGTGCTAACTGTAGAGGAATCTTCCATCTGAAATTTCTTCAACATCTCTTTCAAATATTTTTCTTGAGAAATAAAAATTCCTGCAGAGCTTTGTTTTACTTGTAGGCCAAGAAAATATGACAGTTCTCCTATCATGGACATTTCAAATTCTGTTTGCATAGAATTAGCAAACCACTGGACATATGGTTCATTAGTACAGCTAAAAACAATATCATCTACATAAACCACAACAACTATTAAATTATCACCTTCAGATTTAATGTAAGGGTTACTGTCAATAGTACCTTTCTTGAACCCTTTTTCTTGTAAAAATTTTTCCAATCTATAATACCAAGCCCATGGTGCTTGTTTTAGTCCATATAAGGCCTTTTTCAGTTTACAAACATAATTAGGATTATCTGTCAATGAGAATCCTTCAAGTTTCTCCATATATAGTTCTTCCTCTAGATCTCCATTAAGAAATGTTGACTTAACATCCATCTAATAAACTTTGAAGTTCTTATGACATGAATAAGCAAGAAACATTCTGATAGCTTCCAATCTTGCCACTGGTGAAAAATCTTCATCAAAGTCCTGACCTTCAACTTGTGCATATCTTTTACAGACCAATCTGGATTTATTCCTAACAACTTGTCCTTTTTCATTCATTTTATTCTTAAACACCCATTTGGAACCTATTACATTCTTATCTTTAGGTCTAGAGACAAGCTCCCAAGTATTGTTCTTCTCAATATGATCAAGCTCTTCATTCATTGCTCTAATCTAATTATCTTCCTGGCTAGCTTCCTCAAAAATTTTAGGTTCAATCATAGATAAGAAGACAACATGAGATTGTTCTGAGTCTTTAATCTATTTCCTTCTTGTATGAACTCCTTCATTTATATCCCCAATTATCTGATTTTCAAGATGATTCTTTCTAATAATTTCGAGAGGTGATTTTGCTTCTTTCTGCTTATTTGTGTCAGTTTGAATATTCGTATCTTCATATGATCTAGACTCTTCTCTTTCTGATCCTTGGATGTGTTCATCTTCATCTTCAACTGTATCTTTTGTTCTTGGTTCAACATTGCTTACATTTCTGACTGGGATTTCTTCATCAACTTTTATATCTATACAATCAACTAGCTTGTGCAGTCTCTTATTGTACAATCTGAACCCTTTAATATTTGTAGCATAACCCAAGAAGATACCTTCATCATCCCAGTCATCATATTTGCCAATATTTTCATTATTGTTCTTGATATAACATTTACTCCCAAAAACTTTAAAATGCTTAATTGAAGCAGGTCTTCCAAACCAAAGTTCATAAGGAGTCTTGTCACTATGTGGTCTGAGATGAGATTTGTTTAGGATATGAACAGTTGTATGAATTGCTTCCACCCAATATGTCTGAGGTATGTTCCTTTCATTCATCATTGATCTTTCCATTTGTTGTACTGACCTATTCTGCCTCTCA
>JZKD02S0604400.1:66696-78238 GCA_000966675.3 Picea glauca | reverse complement strand
ACACTCTCTTTCTTCATCTTTCTCCAACCCCTATATTTATTCCTCTCTCTAACTCTCATACTCTTATACATTCTCTCTCTACCCCACTTCTATGTATTCCTCTCTCTCCCTCTCAGACTCTCACACACTATAGCAATTTCAATACATTGCAAGGCAAAAATGGCCTTGACATAGACATGTCAAGACCTAGACCTAGACCTAGAGATAGCAAGACCTAGACATGACAAGACCTAGACCATGACCAATACCTATACAATGCCCATCGCATAGACCATGACATATAACTAGAGCTAGACCTATACCATGACCTAGATCTATACCATGACCATGACCTAGACCATGAACTAGAGATTTACCTAGACATGATATAGATGCCCATAGCTCCATTTAAGCCTACGAATAACCTATACTTGACCCTTAACCCCCTCCACACATGAGCCCTAAGTTCACTGTGCTTATACCTCTTGTTAAAGGACCCACAACCCTTGCACCCACATCTTGGTGCTCTAATAATTCCTCTATGGTTCAAAACACTTTAAATCCTAATCCCTTAGGTCCTAGTTGTCCCAAAACCCCTATAAATATTTATTCATAAAGATGTTTGGTCTACAGTAAATTCTATATATGTTGCATTAAGAGTGTGGAAACTCTCTTGTGACTTGAAATCCTTGAGGTTGGGTGCTCATTTGTGCCCAGCAGGAACACATGCACATTCCTAGAATGTGCACGTGATTTAGTGTGAACATGTTATATGAATACACACATATTCCTTTTGGTCGGTTTTATGTGCCAAGCACACTCCTCAATCTCATCTATCTCAAAAAATTGAACAAGTCGGACATTTGCATGAAAAAATAGCAAGAAAAGACATGTTTAATTTCTTTTTGTCTTGTTGTTTAATTCATAGACAGATTTTTGCTATTGCAAGACAATTGTGGGAAGAATTGGAGGAAAAATTTGTCCAATTGGAATTGGAATTGTCAGTTGTGCCTTCTTGTGTATAACCAAGATAAATTTGTCCAATTGGAATTGGAATTGGAATTGTTAGTTGTGTCTTCTTGTGTAATATCAAGAAAAAAATTTCCAATTGGAATTGGTAGTTGCGTCTTCTTGTGTAATACCAATACAAATTTGTCTAGTTGGAATTGGAATTGTTAGTTGTGTCTTCTTGTGTAATACCAAGATAAATTTTTCCAATTAGAATTGGAATTTTTAGTTGTCTTCTTGTGTAATACCGAGACAATGTTTTCCACTTGGAATTGGATTTGTTAGTTGTGTCTTATTGTATAATACCAAGACAAATTTGGTGTGGTGTTCTTGGAAACAAATTTTTATCTTTAAACACGTGGAACCAATGTAATCGAAATAAAAATTCCTCGAGGATATAAATACCCATTGGAAAGGTAGATGAAGAAAGATAAAAGGAAAGGTTATGCATGTCATAGTGAAGGATTTTAGAAGAGGGAAATCCAATTTCTAGTAGAATATATGTCATTGTTGTTTCTCCTCCATCACCACAAGAAAAGAGTGGGAGTTCAGTAGAGATTAATCCAATTCATATTTATATTGTACCTCCAATCAATATCTCATAAAGATAAGTTGTTTTGGATGAAAAAATGAAGGAGGATTTGTTTGGAGATGATTATACAATGGATGAAATTAGAGAGACAATTGGTGCACAACATTGTGGTGAAGAATTTCCTATGGTTCAACCTCTTGTTGGAAAGTCAAACATTCTAGAAACTAATTATGGGAATGTACACTCTCCTCCTGTAATTGATCCACCATTGATTGAAGGGGAAATAACTGCAACGTTGTTAACTCCACAACAAGGAGGTCAAGAGTGTCAAAATATGGGTTCATCGTCCCTACCTAGATTGAGCAGTGTGTGATGTAGAACTCGTAAATGGTTTTAGGTGGATGAAAGTGGTCTAACATCACTTGTAGGTAAGTTACCTTACCAAACTATTCATTATCATTCTTATAAAATTATTAAAGAATATTTTGAACCAAAATCTGATGCCGCTAAATATAAATTATTTTTGGATTTGTTAAAATCTAGAAGAATGACTACTATTAGGAGAATTTTAGGCATTAAACAATCAAAAGTTTAGAAACAATTCATCATATAGTTAAAAACCTTACAGATGATTTTCAAAAAATTGGTAAGAAATATCATTCTAAATACCACAATGCATCATGATGTGTCTTGTCATAATCAATTGTTAGCAATATCACAAGAAACCATTGTTTTCTCGAACAAACCTCTCATATCATGAAATGCAATATCAAAACCATTAGAAAATATTATATTAGATGAGATAGCCTCAACACAGGTGTCCCAACAGATTTGTGGGCCTTCACTGGTAGGCTATCTAGTTTTGACATGAAGTTAATTTGAGCAGTTAAGGGACTAGTACATGCTTTCTAGCATGAGAACACTAGTTCATATTCTAGAAAAAAAAATATGTACTAAAATTGAGAAGGGGATATAGGGACTGTGAACCCCATATTAAACACTTTCTTGACATTACACGAACATAATTATATGAGAGATTCAAGACAATACATAGTGCACTTGAATTGGGCCAAAGATATTTCCATAAATGCAAGCTTTGGTATGTTTGAATAAACACAATTCATAACACATGTTGTTGTAAATATCAAATTGAGTATGTTTTTTATTATGACAGACATATATATATTTTTCGTGTATTGCATAACACACTTTTGCAGGAATTCTAAGTTATGTTTATGTCGTCTTCATCTAGAGACTTATTAAAATCATCTTGTTTACAAGGCCAGAGGGTTGTACATTTTATAAAAAATATTTCTTGGATGGAACATTGCCCAGGCATAGTGGAATGGAATTACTGAGAAAGTGTATCCATGTAAGCGATGGTTATGAATTGGGGATGAAGGAGGTTGCCTTACAAATATTTAAATATGTCACATATGATATTGATGGAGGGAAATAAATAAAAAATATACAATTGGTGACTTCCTAGGTACGAGTATGTGACTTAATCAAGGACTTCGTCGAAAATACATGATGATATGTTCAACATGACCACGTGGGATGGTAGGACGGGCATTTTAGAATTTGAAAAGATACATTTCACATTGGTATTGTCTTATCAATGGTTGATTTTCTTGAGAAATACAACCTTCAATTGAAAAAAGAGATTCAAAGCCAATATTATCATGTAGAGAAGGTCATAATAATAGTCCATATAACATATAGGCATGGGTTGAATAGTAAAGAAGAAAACAGATTTATATTGAAGGAGTATCACTTCTACATAAGTGATGATTGATGACATGAATTAGCCTATGTAAAACATTTCTTTCAGTTGTATTACAATCACCTTAAGGATAAGAACACATAGATAGATCAACATTGGATTTTGTCATATGGTTGTGCAGGCCAGTTCAAAAATGTTTGTGTATTTCAATGGTTGTGTATGTTACAAAAAAACTCAAGGTACAACACATTTGCAATTATTTCATGTCTAGGAAGAAGAAAGCGAAGCATGATGGAGTAGGAACATGCATCAAAAAATAATTACGTAAGAAATAAATGAAGTTCACAACTACTTCCCTCATTCGCGATGAAAAATCCATTTTTGAATGGTGTTCTTCAGTAATGGGAGAGGGAACAAGAACCTGTGAATACCAATCACCTAGGAAAGGACATGTACATAGATATTTTTGGGAGGTGGCCTATGTAGATCTATCATGTTGGTATGAATGAAAAAAAATCCAAGGCACTCATGGATTAAATTCAGTTTGAAAATCATACAATGAAATAGTTGACACATGGTCCAGAAAACTCTCTTTCTTCTATGGTCCATGTAGTATTAATGAATGGGATTATTGTGAATCCACATATTGGGTTAATATATGGGATTGTGTATCAATCCCCATTGGTCAACGTATAACTATGGAGGAGGACCAATAAAATATGTCAGTAGATTATGATCACCTATCAAATCATGTACTACCAGGTTCGATGAAACCTTCTATTAAATTTTTAATTAATAACATCAATGTTTTATGCTTTGTTCATTTAGTGGAATCACATGTCAACACTACATTTTTTTAGGGCACATATACAGAGTGGTTTCCTCAAGAGGTGATGAATGGGGAAACAATTATTGGCTAGCACGTTTCTTAGAGGGAAATCATATTTTCATGCAACCAATAATAAACTTTGAAGGCATTGAATTTTTGATTGGTTCAATGGTTATTAAAGGATAATATCTAACACGGGATGAAAAAAAACATAAGAAATGTGGTTATTCATTTCAATATTATAGACCAAGTGAATTTGTATACCACTTTATGAACTTGGTTGTTGGTACAAACCTCTAATTACAAACAATTCCAAGTAAGAACTTATCAAAGGTATGATACATATTTCCTTACTCTGAGCACTAGAAGTTAATGGAGAACATCAGCATTAGAAGTTATCTCGATGGTCTACTTGAATGACCATAGGTATGTAAAATGAATAATTGAACAAATATTTCATATTTATGAATGAGTGAAATTTTGGCTTCATTTTATGGTTGTTATGGTATTCTTGTATTTTGTAGTTCTTTTTTATTGTTATGGTGTTTAGCCTTCGCTTGTCTTTCCTTTTCTTTCTTGTCCAGCCTTGCCTTATATTTCCTTGCCTTTCCTTTCCTTGCCTTGCCTTGATTTTCCTTTCCTTTCCTTTCATTTACATGCCATGCCATGTCATGTATTGTCTCTC
This sequence comes from Picea glauca, assembly GCA_000966675.3. Classification (NCBI taxonomy): domain Eukaryota; kingdom Viridiplantae; phylum Streptophyta; class Pinopsida; order Pinales; family Pinaceae; genus Picea; species Picea glauca. The sequence continues at coordinate 73,479 of JZKD02S0604400.1, read as the reverse complement.
CATGTTGTCCCTTGCCTTTCCATGCCATGCCTTTCCTTTCCATGGAATTCCATGCCATTCCATACCTTTCCTTGGCATGCCTTCCCATGCCTTTAATTTCGTTGCCATGCCTTACCATGCCTTTCCTTGCCATGCATTTCCTTGTGTTTCATTTCATTTCCTTACATTTCCTTGCCTTGACTTGCCTTTCCTTTCCATTCCATGACTTTCCTTTCCATTCCATACCATGCCATGTCATGCCTTGTGTTTACTTGAATTCCCATTCCTTGCCTTGCATTTCCTTCTCTTTCCATGCCATGCCATTCCATGCCTTGACTTGCCATGTATTTCCTTTCATTTCATTGCCTTGTCATGACATGCCTTTCCTTTCCATTCCATGACATGCCATGCCTTTCATTTCCTTTCCTTTCCATGCCATTTCACACCTTTCCTTTCCTTTCCTTTCCCTACCATGCCATGCCTTGACTTGTTGTGCCATGCCATGCCACACCATGCCTTTTCTTTCCTTTCCTTTTCATGACATGACTTACCTTTCCATGCCATGCCTTGCCTTACCTTGACTTTCCATGCCTTTCCCTACATTTCCTTTCCTTACCATGACATGCCTTGACTTGGCTTGCCAAGCCATGCCTTGCATTTCCTTTACTTACCATGACATTCCTTTCCTTTCCATGTCACGCCTTTCCTTAACTTGACTTGTCATTCCATGCCTTGCCTTTCCTTGTCATTCAATGTCTTTCCTTTTAATGCCATGCCATGCTATGGTATGCCTTACCTTACCATGCCATGCCTTTCCATGCATTTCCTTGTCGTGACATGCCTTTCCTTACCATGCCATGCCTTTAAATTCCATGCATTTCCTTCCCATGCCATGTCACACCATGCCATGCATTTCCATGCCATTCCATATCATGCCTTGCCTTTCCATGCCATGCCTTGCCGTGTCTTGCCTCACCATTACATGCCCTTCCATGCCTTGTCTTACATTGCCTTGCCTTTATATGACATGCCTTTCATTTCCAAGTCATGATTTATCATGTCATGCCATGCCATGCCATGCCATTATGTGCCTTTACTTTCCATGTCATGCCTTGAATTTCCATGCCATGCCTTTCCTTTCCATTCCATGCCATGCCATGCCATGCTTGTCTTTCTTTTCCATTCCTTGCCATGCCATGCCATGATTTTCCATGCCATGACTTTCCTTTCCTTCACTTTACATGCCATGCCATGCCTAGCCTTTTATTATCTTGCCTTTCCTTTCTTTTCCATGTCTATCCTTCCCTTTCCATGCCTTTCCTTTCCATGCCTTGTTTTACCATTCCATGCCATTCCTTGAATTGCCTTGACTTTTCCTTCCCTTGTGTTCCCTTACCTTTACCAGCCTTTCCTTGTCCTTCCTTGCCTTAAATTTCCATGCCATGCCTTTCCTTGTTGTTACACATCAAAATGTCACACTTGAGTTATGCACCCAAGTGTCACAAGTGTTGCAAAGTGGAGTATGGACCTTGTTAAATGTCATATGCACTGTCGCAAGTGTCGTATGCACCTTAATTAGTGTAGAATTCACTTTTTTTAGTGTCAAAACCACTGGAAACCATGAAATACATTTTACATGACCAATAAATCATATTGGAGGAAGAAACCCATCATTTCAAGGTCAAAACACACATTTTTCTTGGAAAAATCGACCATATTTTGAGCATTTATGAAGGGTGGCGCCCCCCTGTCCATGTTGGGGGAGTTCCACTTAATGGAATGATTCTCCCTTTCCATATAAAGAGAGCACCACTCTAGAGGATGGAACCCTATGTTCAACTAAGGGGGAGCATAATTCTTGTTGAGGAAAAAGGGGGATCTCCCCCACCTTATTCTATGGGCCATCTCCTTCAGACTGGGTTAGTTGTGTTTGACCCCCATGCTTGGGATTCCCTTTAGGATATGTTACAATCCTCAAGTATCCATATAATCAACCATACCCATCATTTTATCATGTTTTTTGCGCCTTTGAATCCTATATATTGAGGGATTTCCAAGGTGAAAAGGGGGAAGGATTGGAGCATATCAAACATTTGATCTCAAAGGAAGCTTTCATGTATCAAACTTATGATCTTGGCACATTCATGAAAGGTCTAGATGAGGAGATATTGGAGAAGTGGTGCATCATAATACATGGTTTGTAAGTATTCTCTTTGGGTTCTCATTTGAATATACTTGGCCTATTCCCTTCAAGATTACGTATTTTTTCATGTGGTTGTCTATTATCGCTTCAATCATCATAGATGAATTTGTTTGACATAATAAACTAAAGTAGGAGGTAGTGGTTTCTCTTTTATACCTATTGCAAGTATCATGATGTGCCAGGGAGTTTTGACATCAATCTCGGATTGGAAGCAACGAGGACAAACTTCGAAACAAGGTGCATCACACCCTTTTCCCCTCTCTCTTTCTAATTGGTTAAACTAAATTAAAAGGGATGTTAGTGTCCACTTGTAGTGTTTATTTATTGGTATATGGGTTTGTAATCCAAGTGATATTTCAACTATCTGTAGGGGAAACATTCTATAATAGAAATTGGTGACTCCACCAGGGAAGGGATTTGACTAGTCTTTCCTTGGATCGTCTGAAGCCTTTTCCTACCTTAAGAACTTGTTTTCTAATTAATTCTAATTTACTTCCCCTTATATCTTATTCACTTAAGATATCATAGATTCATTGATTGATTTTTCTGAGTTTGTATCCTTTTTGAGAAAGTTTTTTAACTCTTCAAGAGGGTGACACTCCTCTGCAATTCATATCAGGGTGCCACTTACCTCACTTTCACTCCCCAAAGTCCTGCTAGAGGGCACCACTTATCTTACTAGAAATCCTCCAGATCCTTCCATAGGGCACCACTCCCCTAACTGGAACTATGTCTGCTTGAGAACATGGGTTCCAACCCCCTCATTTTGGCCTTTTTCCCTCTTTCTGCTTGCTCTTTCTTAGTCTGATCTTGAGGGGTTCTTTCCCCAGAGACTCCTGATTGTATTTGACTTTGTTTGCATTTCATATTGATCACTCGTTTTTACCTTTGATGAGATTGAAATCCTCTTATACATTTTGATATTGGTCTACCTTGTTTGGTCTTTTTCTTGTGATCTTTCAATTATCTAATCGGTTGGAAGAGTCTGCAAAGGTTTGTTTGGTCTTGAGTTTCTGTTCAATTTTATTTAAAACATGCCACTTATTCGAATGATTGATATCCTTTTTCTTACAAAAACCTAGCTTGAATTCTTGTTTATTGCTTCCCATCTTTAAGTATTGTTCAATGATTTCCTCTTTCGTTGTTTGCGTTCTTTGAGTCTTGTCACTGTTTTGAGTGCATTTCTTGTTTGATCTTTTTACTTCGTATACCTTTGTATATGCATCGGATTCTTGCATTAAAAATAAAAAAAGTAGAAAGAACTTACATTTGAATTAGTTTCATTGCATTTATAATCAAACGAAAAAAAAATGATTTCATTCAAATTTTTGGATGGTAAACTACATTAGGTTTATGCATTTGGGAACGTAAAAAGACTCTTCTCCTTTGCATAGATAGGGTTCATCGGAAAAAATCTTTTCATCTCATTATGTTGCACTCTTTTGGATTTGAATTCATGAACATCATCGGTTTCACTTCCATACCCTTGATTAAACAACAACCTAATAATAAAAATGCTAATTAAAATCTATCTAGAAACTTTTCTTTCTAGGCATTTGCAAACCTACATTAGCTTAAGTGTAGGGCTTTGGAATAGGTGTTCAAAATAAATTTCCAAAGCCATAAACAAACATAGAATCCTGCGATAGGGACAAAAAATAAAATTTTCATATAAGCATAGCAGGGACCCCCCTCTCACACAAGGGTTAAACACGAGGTCATGTGTGGGAGAGAAATAAATATTACCCCTTCGAGGTTAAACCAATCATAGAGAAACAAGCATATATTAGGGGTTTTTCTTGAGAAACCATTTTTTTTGTTTGGTCTCAAAGCTTCGTGAATCCCAAATCTATTCGGGTTCCTCTGGATACTTACTGGCCCATTTGTATTTAGTTCTCTTGAAGAGATTTAGACTTTGATATCCTTCCCATACGTTCAGACCTGACTGTGGGCTATACCCTCCTGGAGGTTGAGTGTGAGTTGGTAAACTTAATGGCCTTTTTATTTAGGGTTCATGCACAAGGTGACATAAAATGGGAGTCTTTGTTGTACTTAGGTTAGACGTTGGTCAAACTCTCTGGGGCTCCTTGGAGGGTAACTCACGAATAAACCACAAGGGAACTTTCACCAAGGTGTAAGTCTATTAAGGAGGTCACCAATGTAAATTATCCACTCTCTCTATCCAAACTCCTTCTCACTTTGATCTTGAAACACTGGATCTCATCACCAACTAATGCTTCACAATGAAAATGTTTGTTTGTTTGGTTTGCTTCCTATATTTTTTAGCTTGTGTTGTTTGTTTTACATAGAAAAACCTTACGCTTGAGTTTGTGTCTATGACATCAGTTCTTGAACTAATAATGAAGGGACCCATTTTCCCGAGATACATTTTGTTTCTCCTTATGTGGTACATGTTGGTCCTCCTTATATCGCTACTTTGACTCTTCCCAAACTCACTATTGGGTTACCAGTCTGGTTTTTTTCCACTTCGATTAATGTAAATGCTTCTAGTGCTTCATTCATAAGTAATACACCCAAAGACCATAAACCTCGTGTTGATTATATTTCTTCATCACCCATAAGGTATTCTTCTCATCCTTCCTCTTCACCTAGTGAAAGCTCTACAACTAGTAATAAGGGGGATAAGAAGAAGAACAAAAGGAAGATTAAGAAGAAGAAAAATAAGCTAGGGGGGAAAATTCCAACCTCTGTAGGAAATGTTGGAAGCGATCAACCATCTACTTTTCATCATGTTGGGAGTGTTGATAATGTCAACAAGTCTATCAAGACACATCACAAACCCAAATTCCCTTGCATTCTTTGTAAGGGTGACCACCTTCTTAAGGATTTCCCTAGTATTCCCAAGGTTGTAGAAGTGTGGTCTCAGGGTCATCAACCCATGTCATCAGTCATTGCACGCCATCCTAGTGACAAACCATCAAGTACTGACAATAAGGTTGGTAGTAAGAAGGATAAATTCAAATGTCCTTGCTTGATATGTAAGGAGATGCACCACACCTACCTTTGTCTGTGCATGGATGAAGCTTCACATCTGTTGGAAAATATTTCTCATGTCCAACAAAAACCTTCATCTTCCACCCTGCCACTATTTGATGAATTGGTCAATCTGGTTCCATCATCACTCAATCCAGTTGATCAGGTGGTTCATCTAATTCAATCATCAGTTGCAATGGTCGATCAAGTAATTGGTCTAATTTCAACTTAGATCGACCCCACTCTCCCCTTGAAGAGTGAGATTAAAGTGGTTAATCCAATACCACCCTAGTTCGATCCCACTTCTCCTTTGAATATTGAAGATGTCGCTCAGGTATTTCATGTTTCTACAGATTCTTTTGGACTAGGGGGCACTTCACCCATTCTGACATAACCTCCTCCAAGAAATGAGGCCATTATTTTAGATTGGGATGCACTTCCTTAATATCGTCTTCCTTCCTATATACCTTTCCAAATAATTGTTCAAGTTTTTGGTAGGGATGTTCCTCAGACTATTGTCGATGAGGGTGCATCAGTTAGTATTTTATCCTCCATTTCTTGGCAAGCTTTAGGTTCTCCTTCATTTGCGATAGTGACTCATAATCTATTGGATTTTAACATAAGAGTTACTAAACCTTTAGGGATCCTTCCTCAGTTTCCTATTACTTTGGAAGGGAAAATTATCTTTATTTATGTGATGGTAGTCCACGACCCCTTGGATTTTAATTTTCTCCTCAGGCGAGACTATGTCTATGCTATGAAGGATTTTGTGTCCACGGTCTTTCGATTGATGTGTTTCCCTCACAATGGAAAAATTGTGACCATAGACCAAATTTCATTCATTATCCCTCATCTGACGACCAAACATCTGACTTCCCTAAATGATTCTTATCTGCCAGTGACATTCGCCCTGCCTGGGGTCAATTATGTGGCAACATGTCCCATGCATTCAAATATAAATGAGAAGGAATATATCCCTTCTTCTGATTCAAATATATTATTTTACATGGTGATTTCTTCGATAGGGATATTAGATCTTGGTCTCCCTACGCTTATCACGAACCTCGACATGTATTCCTTCCGAAGTGTAGTTTTTCCATCTAGCGAAGATCTCTTAGAATCCATGAGTGAGGTTTATCCCTTGACATGTATTCCTTCCAGCACATTGTCCTCTTGGAATCCATGATTAAGTAGAGGTATCTGAGCATATTTTATTTTATGATTTCAATCTCGTTATAAAATGAAATCTAGATTTGAGCATAGTTTACTTATTGATTTAAAGCTCATTAAAAAATGAAACCAGGTTCGAGTAGACTTCCTGTTTCTGTATTAAGCTCGTTAAAAATGAAATAGAGGACCTCAAGCATAGTTTCTAGTTTCAATATTGTGTAAAAATGAAACCTAACTTAGAATTATCTGATCCTTTGGTGGTACATGGTCATGAGAAAATTTATTTTCCCGTGTCAATATTGTTAAAATATGAAACAACAATCTCTCCCGTCGAGTCGAGTCTTTCACTAGATCTCGTAACTTAACCTTCCTTTCATTTGCCTTTGTCTATTGACCCTTTTTTCTCCATATGGTATAAAAAATGGTGACAAATCAAG
>JZKD02S0604400.1:52529-66683 GCA_000966675.3 Picea glauca | reverse complement strand
AATATCCAGCCTCTAGACATCATGCTGGATCAAAGCCATTAGCTTCCATCACACCACTGGGGGAAAAGTACCAACTGTCCATGGGTCCCATTCAAAACCTTTGGACATTACGTTGGGAACTTTTTGGAGTCTCCTTTAAGCTATTTTCAGACTCCCTGATCCATATTTTATGATCATAATGAAATGAATATAGATTATTAAAATATTCTTAACACAAAATAACATAGATACAATAAAACTGGTTTTCTATTCAATAAGGAAATACGCTCAAATTGTAAAATGCCTTGGAAAGCAAGCTTGTTGGAATGGTGGCGACTTATCTCTAAGAAGAGATGTGACGATTGCGCTCATTCGCAAGAATATTTTTACAATGAGGCTCTGAAGGCCTGTTACAATAAATAGGAATGTCAAAAAACCTAACCCTAGGAGATGAAGCACCAAAATTCATGTGGGCCCCGTTTAGGTAAGTTAGTACATCAACTTCCAGGGGTCCTAACTTTTGCATATGATCTTCATTTTAGGCACACAATAGCCCTTGGAAAGGTCTAACTGAGAAGAACAATTTTCGACTAGCCCAAGTCAATGTCTCTGGCAATCACTTGGGCCCCAAATCCCCAAAAAAGATCGTTTAGGGCCTCAAAACGACCCCGGAAGTTTGGAACCCAAAAAATTGCCAAGGTGGAAAACTATGTTTTGAGCTAGTGGAATAGGTGGGTGGCCACCGATATCCAACTGGATCACTCCCTAAACATGAAAATAATTTCGAGTGATATTTCTTCCTTTCACACTAGTTAAAGGTTTTGAAAGGGCATCTTTCGAGTGATATTTTATCTCTTTTTCGGCCTTGCGAGACTAATTACAAAAAAAAGGACTACTCTAATAAATAATGATTAGAAGAGTTGTCCTCTTTATTGTTTTACACATTTTTTAGGCTTGGGAGACTAAATTTAAGAAAAACTCATCCATGGAGTCTCCTTTAAGTTCTTTTCAAACTCTCTAAACATTAAAAACCACCAAGTTTACCTTCTTTGGGCTCGTAAAAATATGCATTGAATGACCTATGTGAGTCTGATCTACTGGACCCATATGGGACTGAACCCCTCCTTCCTCAGGTTCGTTAAACATATGTCGAGGGACTCATCTGAAAGATGAGATATATCGAGCATGTGTTATCCTCCTTGAGATCATTAAACAAAAAAGAGGCACTCATCTATCTGGATGGGGGGGAATTTGAAGGAAGTGGTTTAAGTTTTTGGGAATCCTTTACGACAGTTATTATTTTTCTCTCTTGAACATGGCACTTGTTCGTGTCTCTTCTTACAGTTGGGTAACCCACATGTCTCTGATTCATACTAATTCCATGTGTTTCCATACTTTTTCATCCAGTTGAAGAGTGCTCTTATCGTCGTCACATTATGTTGTTGGTACTTGTTGATTTAATGATTCCAAGTCAGTTGTCATTCTTCATCATTTTCAATGGAAGTTTCATTTCAAACCATCCATCTGGAGTATTACTAGTTTCCATTTCATTTGTTAGTCCATACTCATTCGATCTACCATTTTACATCACTTTCTTGTGTCAGTTTCATGTTGATGATGGGGGATACATCAAGTCCCTCCTTTGATGGTTTTGTTCCTGTCGACTTCAATACATCATCTAGGAATTAGACTTAGAAACCAGTTAGTACCTTGGGACCTACATGCCTCAATGGTAGGCCTCCTCATTTTCGACAATAGGTTTAAATCACTGACCTATGATCAAATGATTCTAGGAATGTTCGACGTCAGCTCCTTTATTCACATTCGCTGGAATGTGCTAGGGTACCTTTTGAGTCATTGACATCATTGGTGATTTCCCTCACGCTTGTTAATGGTTTACATAAATGACCAGTAATCAAGTGGTTTCTACCATGTTCGACATCAAACCATCTATTCACATAGATAGAGTCATATCGCATCGGGATCTAGATGAATACCTTGGGTTGGGTGCTCACTCTATTATATTCTTTACCCAAGCTGCAATGGAAATCATTTGAGCATGTTGATATATATATTTTCACATAGATCCACATTGTATTTATATGTGGCTATGTTTTATCATATCATAGCTCCACTTTGTATTTTTCATGGCTACAATTAGTTCATTTCATGGAGGTATGGATCCACATTGTATCTTTTGTGGAAATATCCTTAGCCAATATTCTCATGGATCTGTAGTGTATTGGTCGGTGATCATGCTTTGAGTCATCTCACATTCCAAGCATAGGTATGTCTTCCTAAAAAATGGAACGCATGTGTGTACTGACTGATGATTGTTTGCATCTCTTGCCAGGTTCTTTGACTTCAGCACCCTTGCATTGAATATTTTTGAAAGTGTTTTAGCCATTAGTTTCTCTTATGACCTCACACATTAGGGGGAATATTTTAAACATTAAAATTTCACACTTGAGTTATGCACCCTAAGTGTCACGCGTGTCGCAAAGTGACATGTGCACCTTGTTAAATGTCGCATGCACTGTAGCAAGTGTCATATGCACCTTACCTAGTGTCTCATTCTCTTTGTTAACTATCAAAACCCCTTGACACCATGAAATACATTTTCCATAACCCCTAAGTCATATTGGAGGAAGAAACCCATCATTTCAAGGTCAAAACACACCTTTTTCTTGGAAAATCAACCATTTTTTGAGCATTTATGAAGGGTGCCCCCCCCTGGACATGATGGAGGAGTGCCACTTCATGGAATGGAACCCCCCTTTTGATATAAATGGATTTCCACTCTAGAGGATGACACCTTATGTTCAACTAATGGGGAGAGCCATTCTTGTTGAGGAAAAAGGGGGATCTCCCCTACCTTATTCTATAGGCCAACTCCTTCAGATTGTGTTAGTTGTGTTCGACCCCCATGCTTGGGATTCACTTTAGTATCTGATCCAAGACTCAAGGATCCATATCCTCAACCATACCCCTCATTTTATCATGGTTTTTCTGACTCTCAAGCCTGTATATTGAGGGATTTCCAAGGTGAAAGGGGGAAGGATTGGAGCATATCAAACCTCTGATCTGAAAGAAATATTTCAAATATAAAACTTATGATCTTGGTATATTCGTGCAAGGTATGGATGAGGATATATTGGAGAAGTGTTGCATCATCATCCATGGTTTTTAATTATTCTCTTTGGGTTCTCATTTGAATATACTTAGCCTATTTCCTTCAAGATTGTGTATTTTTTCATGTGCTTGTCTATTTTCTCTTCAATCATCGTAGATGAATTTTTTTGATCTAATCAACTAGAGTAGGAGGTAGTGGTTTCTCTTTGATTCCTATTGAAGTACCAATTTGTGCCAAGGAGTTTGGAGATCAAGCTCAGATTGGAAGAAATGAGGACAAAATTTGAAACAAGGTGCATCACACCCTTTCTCTCTTTCTCTTTCTGATTTGTTAAACTGAATTCAAAGGTATTTTAGTGTCCACTTGTAGTGTTTATATCTTGGTATAGGGGTATGTAATCCAATGGATGTTTCACCTGTCCGTAGGGGAAACATTCTGTAATAATTTCCTTAACTTTCCATGAAATGCCATGCCATTCCCTACCTTTCCATGTCATTCCATGGAATGAATTTCCTTGCCATGCCATGTCTTTCCATGTCTTTCCCTTCCATTCGATGCCTTTCCATGCCTTTCCTTGACATGTGATTCCTTTGCTTTCAATGCCATGACTTTCCTTTACATTCTATTCCTTTCCTTTCCTTTCCATGCCATTCCATGCCATGCCATGCCTTTCCATTCCATGCCATACCATGTCATGGCAAGCCATAACATGCCTTGACTTTCCATGTCATTCCTTTCCTTTCCTTCACTTTACATTCCATGCCTTTCCTTTCCATGCTATTCCTTTCCTCGTCATGTCGTGCCTTTCCATGCCTTTCATTTCCATGCCATTCCATGCCACAGCTTGCATTTCCTTGTTATGCCATGCCATGAAATGCCATCCCATCCATTTCCTTGCTATGCAATGCCTTTCCTTTCCTTTCCATTTCATGCTATGCTATGTCATTCCATGTCTTTCCCTGCCATCCCATGCCTTTCCTTGCCTTTCTATGCCATGCCATGCCTTGCATTTACTTTCATTTCCATTCCATGCCTTTCCATTATATGTCTTTCCTTGCCTTCCTTTTCCTTTCCTTTCCATGTGATCCCCTCCCTTTCCAAGCCATGCCTTTCCTTTCCAAGACATGCCTTTCCAATCCATGCCATGACTTTCCAAGCGATGCCTTTCCATGCCATGCCTTGACATTCCATGTCATTCCTTTCCTTTCCATGCTATGCCTTACCTTGAATTCCCATTCCATGCCTTGCCTTTCCATGCCATGCCTTGCCTTTTCATGCCATGTCATGTCATTCCTTTCCTTCCCTTGCGATTTCATTCATTTCCATGCCATGCCATGTATTTCCTTTCCATTCCATACCTTCCCTTGCCATTCCATGCCTTTTATTTCCTTGACTTTTCATGCCATGCCTTTCCTTTCCATGCCATGCCTTGCCTTTCCATATCATGTGTTTCCATGCCCTTCCTTGACATGCCATGTCATTCCTTGCCTTTCCATGCCATGAATTGACTTGCCATGCCATGCCATGCATTTCTATGCCATTCCTTTCCATTTCATTCCTTTCCATGCTGTGCCATGTCTATCCTTAAAAGGTACAGTTAAATTGTCAAACATATGTAATAAACACTAAGAAATAGCCTAGTCCTTGTGATCCTCCAAAAACCACTTTTATGGGAAAAAAAATGATAGTGGAGGGTCCCCAAAACATGAAACCCAATGCTCTGGATCCAATGCAACAACCAGTTCATCCATCGAAGTCTCGTTTAGAATTTTATCGCGAGTTCTCAAGCCATTCAGGGACATGTTAGAAATTTGATCTAGACGTATAAAATACAAATCGAGAAGAATAACAGAGTTTTGTAATCTCCCACATTTCTATTTGGCCAAGCCCCATGTGACCATGCTACCCACAATCTACCAACATAGTGTTCTTGAAAATCGACCTATTGTTCAGAAATTTCACTATGCCTCATTGAGAAAAACCCTAGTCCCTGTGATCCTCCAAAAAATTCTTTTATGAGAAGATGAATGAAAATATAGGGGCCCCATTATCTAAAACCTAGAGCCTCGGATCCAATGCAACTGACAATTTGTCCCTCTGAGTCCTAGTTTGATTTTTATTGTGAGTTGCAACTCGCCTCCTCAATTCATTCAAGGACATGCTGGAAATTTGGTTCAGGGGCATAAAATCCAATCTGAGCAGCATAACAAAGTTTTTTAAGCTCCCACACATATTTTTCACCAAGGCCCATGCAACCATGCTACCCACAATGACCATACACAATGTTCTTGAAAATCGACCTCTTGTTCATAAATTGCACTATGCTTCATTGAGAAAAACCCTAGTTCTGAAGATCCTCCAACAAATAATTTTCCAGGAAATAGAATTATAGAAATGTGCACCACTAGCTGAAACCTAATGCCTCGGATCCAACATAACTGACATTTTTTTCCATCTGAGTCCCAGTTAGATTTTTATCATGAATTGTAACTCACCTCCTAAAGTCATTTAAGGACATGTTGGAAATTTGGTTCAGGGGCATAAAATCCAAACTGATCATCATAATGGAGTTTTGTAAGTTATCACATGTCATTTTTTCCAAGGCTCAAGTGACAACGCTACCCACAATCACTCAACACATTTTTATTGAAAATTGACCTCTTGTTCAAAAATTGCACTATGCCTCATGGAGAAAAACCCTAGTCCTGATGATCCTACACTAAACACTTTTACAATCAACAGATTACTAGTGGAAGGGACCCACTATATGAAACCTGGTTCCCCGAACCCAATGGAACTGATGGTTCATCCATCCAGTTCCCTATTTAAGTTTTATTTGGAGTTGTAACTCACCTCCTCAAACCATTCACAAACATGTTGGTAATTTAGTCTAGGGGCATAAGATCCAAACCAAGTAGAATAATGGAGTTTTGTAAGATCCCACATGTATTTTTGTCCAAGGCCCATGTGACCACTCTACCCACAATCACTCAAAACAATGTTCCTGAAAACCATCCTCCTGTTTAGAAATCACACTATGCCTCGTTGAGAAAAACCCTACTTCTAGAGATTCTCCAACAAACTCTTTTATGGGAAACAAAATTATAGTGGAGGGACCCCACTATAATTTTGTCCATTCAAGTCCTTGTTAGTGTTTTATCATGAGTTTCAACTCAGCTCATCAAGTAAGTCAGGGACATGTTGGTAATTTGGTTTAGGGGCATAAAATCCAAACCGAGCATCATAATAGAGTTCCATAAGCTCCCACACATATGTTTGGCCAAGGCCCATGTGACCACACCACCCACAATCGCTCGACACATTTTTCTTGGAAATCGACCTGTTGTTCACAAATTGCACTATGCCTCATTGAGAAAAAGCCTAGTCCGGATGTTCCTCCAACAAATGGTTTTATGATCAATAAAATGACAATGGAGGGGACCCAATAGCTGAAAATAGGTGCCCTAGATCAAATGGAACCAATATTTCTTCCATATGAGTCCATGTTTGAGTTTTATCATGAGTTTCAACTCACCTCCTCAAGCCATTCAAGAACATGCTGGCAATTTGGTCTGGGGGCATAAAATCCAAATTGATAAGCATAACAGAGTTCTATAATCTCATGCACATATTTTTGGCCAAGTCCCACATGACCATGCTACCCACAATAGAAAGGAATGTCAAGGAAAGGAAAGGCATGGAAAATCATGGCATGATATGGAAAGGGAAGGCATGGCATGGCATTGCAAGGAAAGGCATGGCATGGAAATTCAAGAAAAGGAAAGGCTTGTCATGGAAAGGAAAGGCATGTCATGGCTTGGAAGGGCATGTAAAGGCAAGGAAATTCATGGAAAGGTGAGGCATAGAAAGGAATGGCTTTTCAAGTCAAGGCATTCCATGGCATGGTATGGCATGGCATGTCATGGAAAGGCAAGGCATGGATTGGAAAGGAAATGGATGGCATGGGAAGGAAAGGAAATGCAAGGAATGACATGGCATGGAAAGGAAAGGCATGTCTAGCTTGTAAGGGCATGTAAAGGAAAGGAAATTCATGGAAATGTGAGGCATGGAAAGGAATGGCTTGGAAAGTCAATGAATTCCATGGCATGGAATGGAAATACATGTAATGGAAAGGCAAGGCATGGGTTGGCAAGGAAATGGATGGCATGGGAAGGAAAATAAATGCAAGGAATGACATGGCAAGGAAATAAATGGCATGGAAAGGAAAATAATGGCATGGCAAGGTAAGGAAAGGCATGGCATGGAAAGGCAAGGCATGACATGGTATGGAATGTCAAGGCAATGCAAGGAATGACATTTCATTTCATGGCAAGGCAAGGCATTTCATGACATAGAAAGGCAAGCGATGGCATGGAAAGACAAGGCAAGGCATGGAAAGGTATGGAATGGAAAGGAAAGGCATGGTAAGACATGCAAAGTTTTTCACCTGGACTTAAAATTTCATAAACACTTCAATGGATGGAAAGGAAATTTGTGAGATAAAGTTAAGTGATATATCCCTAGAAAAAATGATTTTTATTTCTTGGGATGAGAAAGGCTCCTTTTTTGTGATTCTTGTTTCATTGTAATCCACATTTTGATTTGAATTTTTCCTTGCAAAATGTTATGGAAATATATATTTATTGTTGTATAGGTTAAAATGGGAAGCCACATGGGAAGACATGCAAGGAGGGACTAGTCTATTTTAGATCATAGTGGTGTTCTAGGGATTTGTAAATGTAATGACCGATATTTGGGCCTTAGAGGATTAGAAATTTTATTTTTACTTATCTTAGTGATTCATTTCTTAGTAGTTTTTGGGTTTATTATACATTTGGACCTATTTATGTGTTGCGAGATATTATTTTTAATGTTATATGTTTATTATGATGATAGTTATGTGATTTTTTTAAACATGAAAATTGAAATGTGTAAGTTTGATATGTGGATACTAGTTCAAAATTATGTTGTGAATGTAAAATAGATGCAAGGCATCATGTAAATAAACACACATTTATTAATTGAACATTAATACATATAAGGATTCTCATATGAAATTTTAAATGTATATGCATGGATATGAGCTATGAAATATCAAATTGTTGAGGTGATCAAGACATGGCATGGCATGGAAAGACAAGGCATGGCATAAAAAGTCAAGGAAAGGCAAGGCATGGCATGACAAGGAAAGGCATGGCATGGAAAGTAAAGGAAAGGAAAGGCATGGCAATGCATGGCATGTAAAGGGAAGGCATGGCATGGAATGGCATGGCAAGGAAATGCATGTCTTTGCAAGGAAAGACATGGAATGGAAATACAAGGAAATGCAAGGCATGGCATGGTATGGTATGACATTGCAAGGAAATACATGACATGGAAAGGAAAGTAATGACATGGAAATGCAAGGCATGGCATGGAAAGACATGGCATGGAATAACAAGGTAAGGAAATCCATGGCATGACATGGAAAGTAAAGACAAGGAAAGAAATGGAATGCAAAGGAAATGCATGCCATTTCATGGCATGGAAAGTGAAGGTAAGTAAAGGCATGTAATGACAAGGCAAGGCATGTCAGGGCAAGTCAAGGCATGGCATGACAAGGAAAGGCATGGCATGGCATGGCATGGCATGGAAATGCATGTCATGTCGTGGTATGAAAAGGAATGGAAGGGCATGGCAAGGAAAGACATGGCATGGGAAGGCAAGGAAATGCATGGCATGGCATGGTAAGGAAAGGCATGACATGGCATATAAAGGTAAGGCAAGGCATGGCATGGAAAGGTAAGGAAAGGAATGAAATGGCATGAGATTGCATGGAAAGGTAGAGAAATGAAAGGCATGGCATGGCATGTCATGGCATGACATGGAATGACATGGAAAGGAAAGGCATGACATGGAAAGGAAAGGAAATGCAAGGCAAGGAAATGAAACACAAGTAATGGCATGACATTGCAAGGAAAAGCATGGCATGTCTAGGTAAGAAATTGCATAGCAATTCAAGCCAAGGCATGGCATGGCAAAGAAAGGAAAGAAAAGGTAAGGGATAACAAGGAAAGGAAAAGGAAAGGAAAGGATAGGAAAGTAAGTCAAGCAAAGGCAAGGAAAGGAAAGTCTAGGAATTGATCACATACATTTTTGTGGACACTCCATCCACTTGGAATATTGAAAACTCATCCATGAAGTTGGGTTCCTTGGAATTCACACATTATGAGTGGTTGCATGCAGGCACATTCTTAAAGGTAACATTCCATGTGGACACTTGGCATTTGAATTGGATTGTTTCCTATTTTTTGTGTTTTTCCCCTTCATGAGCATTATTTGGTGCATACTAATACTATTTTTGGATGAGGGTGAATTTCTTTGGAGAGGATAATGTCTACATGTTGTAACACGATCAACCATGTATTGAGGAGAGATCTAAATTATCCATTATTATAATATTTATTTTACTTGTCGATGGATTCACCACTACCACCCTCACCACCATCAAGAGCATCCTAAAAATAAATATTTCTTATATTTCTCTAATAAGCACCTCAAGTGGTTTTGTGCCTAGGCATGGTTCGTTTCTCCAGAGACTTCACAAAGAAAAAAAAGTGTTATAAGTTTTTTTTCACAATTAATTAAAAGACTTACAAAATTATACTTTGCAATTCAACATAAGACAACTCACCACAAATGGTACTGACAATCATGAGGTTGTTACCCTCCTCCCTAGCCCTAATCTCTCAGTGATTCTACCCTGCATCAATCACAAGGATCAAATGATGAAATTTAAACAAATGTGCATAAAATCAATTCCATTCGTGATACATAAAAATTGATCATCAACACATTATCTCACAGTGAATATCTCGGGCATTGATGGAGAGTCATCGATAGATGGAGTGCTCGGCTATACAACCTACTTTGAGGAAACATCTATTATGTAAGGGGTGGCTGGCACAAATGGAAATGGTGATGGGGGTAGGTGACATATAGTTGCATCCACTATGGATGGATGCAATGGAAAAGGTGGTGCAAATGGGTTTCATGTGGGTGCATCCACTGAGAATGCATGGAATAAGAAATATGGTGGGGTTGGGTGCCGATGAAACCCCATAAATGTACAAGTGATGGAATATGGCTTAACTTGGAAATAGGTAACCCAAAGGTCATGGTCGGATACCCAAGGGATGGACTACTACTATACCTAGCGAAAATATCACCAGTCTACATAGATATTAATAATATTGTTATTAGTGCCAAATAGTAAAATTCAACAAAACAAATACAACAAATTTGAGATTCAAATGATATTTAACTCAACACATGATGCATGTGAAGAAATTGAATTTTCCATCCTAGGTGGAAATTGCTCGGCACTACCTTGTCTCACAATCTATAAAAACATAAGAACATTATAAATTTGAGGATGCAAGAAAATAAATAAATCACTATGATGAATTTATCAAATGTGACACATACTTGTTATGGGGTACACCGAATTAACAAGCTTCCTCTACTGCTGCATCAATGGTGGAGACATGCATTGATGCATATGTCAGTGTAGAGGGTCTTTTATACAGAGATAACAACTAAAAAAAATCAAACAATAAAATACCAAAATAAATACACATAATAATATATAAATATATAACAATTAAGAACATATATATGGTTAAGGTACTAACCTCCTCCATGAACCTCTATTTTCCACTATCTTCCATAGTCCCATAACAAGTCTACCATCAACTTGAACATTTGTGAGGCTCACATGAATGAATACTCTATCCATGTTTCCTCTCTTCGTTGCCCTCTATTCTAGGGGTTGAAGGTCCAACCCCTCTATTAATGTCACCAGTAGGAACCTCCTACCGATATAGTGCAATAAAACTACCATGTTGCACTAAACTATGAGTCAAGGTTGATAAGGCTCCTTGTGCCTGCTGCAATCCCTCTACAGTGGGAGGATGTTGAGCAGGGGGGTTAGGTATTCACTTGGGGGGAAAATGAAATAACATGGGATCACACCTAGTACACTCTCAATCTTATATAAAGTATTTCACATGGTGACCCAAAATAAATTCTCCCCATAATTTTCTCAAAAAATATAAAGGAACCTCCCTATTATTGCAAGGAGGCTTGTCAAATACCAAGAACCACTTATCCATCTATATTTTAATAATTTATGGGTGGATGCACCCGTCAATACAAATTCATTTCTTGGTGATAGGTGGTTGTCAAATTTGGCCAATCCGTAGACAACCAAGGTCAACCAATGTCAACCATATGAAAACATTATACATATTTAACCATAGTCAAATATTATTAAACATAGTTAAACATGATTAAGCATGGTCAACTAAGGTCAACCAAAGTCAACCATGGTTAAATGTAGACACCCTTGGTTGAACATGGTGAACCATAGTCAAACATGGTCATCCATGGCGAACTAAATGTCTAGTATAATGAACTATCCTCAACCATGGTCAACATTGTCGCACATAGTCAACCATTGTTAACTATATAAACCATAGTCAAAGTTGGTAAACCATTGTCAACCATACTAAAATATCATAGATATTTCAATTATAATTATATTGATATTTTAATTCTCAAGTCTACTATTCCTCCCACTCATGTAAAACGTGAATTAACACAACCACACAATTAAAAATTATTGATAGATCTAAATTGATACCATTTTTAACTAATGATGTCAATCATCAACCACTTTTAATTATGTAGTTATGATAATCATATCTACAATGATCACAGTAATTGCCATACACTTAAACAAATCAATGGATCAAGAAGAAAAAAATATTTTAAATCAAGATAAGAACAAAAAAACAGTTGTAAAAGGAATTTTATTTTTAAAAAGGGATACATCCTTAAAAATACTTTTCGTGAGATTTGTCGATATTTTTAGGTTGTTTTAAAAAGTTGTGCACTAGTGGTATCCTCGACATATTTTATGGTTACTCAGAGTTGTCTTTATTGGTCTTCCTATATCTGTTGTTTTCCAATTTTGACACTTTACCTTATACTGCTTGAATCAAGCGTGGGCCTCGACTACTCCACTAAGATATGTCATTTTTCAACAAATTCGTAATTTATATTAAAAAAGAAAATAGTTTACGAGAATAGATGACATGAAGGATCCTTTTGGTAGTATAAAAATTGTATGATACTCTAAGGAAAACAAAATTGTATGATATGGGAGCTCAAAATTAGAAACTTGGAGTATACTTGATACCAAAGGTTTGAAGAGGCACACTGATATGGCTTCCCAACTGATAGAAAGCTCCTCGATTTTTCATTTTAGCTTGTATTGCAAATCAACCCTTGCCCATATTTCCTTCATTTGGAACTCTGTCTCCCTTCTTTCCTTTTAGCTTTGATGAGGCCTAAATATGGGACCTCGAATAAATGTCTATCTGTTGCATCCTCAATGTTGATTTTTATTTGCAAGATCCTTTGTAGAATAATGCTAATAGCTTGATTCAAATAATAAAGGTTAATTACCTATAAAGGGTGATGTGAATGACACCTATCTTGTATGATGTAGCTTGTAGATGAGCGAAAATAAAGAGACATGGAAACTCAATGTAACAATGGTCATTTCCACTTGAATATGGATACACTAGCATGTATTTCTATATATTATAATAGATAAACAAACCTAGAAAAATTGAAAAATGCACAAACCAAAACAAAGAAAATATGTACACAATGAGAAATTCAACCACTGATAGTTTCCATTGTTGTTGTGATTGTGGCTGTAGTTGGGGAATTCCTCTGCATTTCGAGGGACCCAACTAAGTTGCTTGGGTTTTTCTACCGTGTTTTCCTTTCCCATTTTCAGTTATCAATTGATGGCCGATGAATCTAGGCAACCATGCTTCAACATTAGAAGGGCTGATTTTTTTGTTGGATGGACTATTTTTTTGTTTATAGAGCATTGAGTTATTAAATATACTATGTCATACTAATTATAAATGTTAAGTTGGTATGTGCATGGGAGATGCTAGTAAATAATTATCTTAACTCTTTAAAATATAGATAATAAGGGATTTCATTTGGGGTTTATGTGGTCGTGAGGTTCTACGGCCAGGGGAAACCCTAGCCGCCACCTTCGTTATTCCCAAGAATTTGTTGGTTTGTCTTGGATGTCGATGGGAGGTTGATCCTTTGGTGGTGTGGCTTGGTTTTTCATGGCCTTTCTCTTCTTCCTAGGTTTCATTTTATCTCCTTCTTCTTTGACGATTGTGGTCCAATGCGGATCTTTCTCGGTGGCTCTTTTATTGGATGGTCTATTAGTTGCACATTACTCTGTCTAAGTTGTTGTTTGATGGTGGGTTTTTTTGGGGATCGACCAGGGAAATCCCTAGTGTCTCATTCCCTCTCCCTTTGACTTGGTTTTTCTCCCATGGGTATTTAGGTTATTTGGTCCGCCATTTCTATTGTTGTTGTTTTTGTTTTTTGTGGGGGGGGGGTAGACTCTCTCCTCTGCAGCCTTTGACTCCCCGTTTTTTTTGGCTCCTTTTCGGTGCTGGTTTGTTCAAGTTTTCATGTATACTCAGAGCCTCGTCTTTCTGCTTCCAAGGTGTTCGTGTCGTGTTCAGTTTTTTGGTGTTCTATTTCAAGGTTTTGTTCCTCACTTGTCTCGGTGAGGATGTATGCCACTTTGACCTAGTCCGTCCAACTTTTGGGGCTTCTTTGGAGGTTTTGTTCCCTGCCTTGTCTCAGTGAGGTTTTGGGTTTGCTTCTTGGGATTGCATTTGTAGTTTTGTGATGGGGCTCTTTCCCTCCCTTTATTTGCTCTACAAGGCTTTCTATCCTTTCCCTTGCTCTAATGTTTGTTTTATTACACTGATAGGCATCCCCCCTATTAGAATCGATGGATTAATAAACCTTTTAATTACAAATTCAAATATGCTACCCAATAATTGTAGATGCTAGCATATTCTTCGTATTACACTCAAATCAATGAAATATGTTGCTAGCATTAATTCCCTTGCATTTATGAATTTGTTAGTTTATCATGTTTACTTTTT
>JZKD02S0604400.1:0-34991 GCA_000966675.3 Picea glauca | reverse complement strand
ATACCTTAAGTAACCCCATTGAATGGTAGGGAGATGTCAATTACGTCAAAACAAGGCCAAAAGGGTGGTACTGGTATATAAATGGAGGTCTGTGGAATATAATATAGGCAAAAAAACATGATCAAAACCGGAGACCAACAACTCCTATTGTTCTATGGTAGGAAATGTTTTTCCAATGTCTACTTCTAGTTCCATATATTCCAAGGAAAATCTTTGGATATCATTTTCTATAAGATTATTTTCTTCCTCTTGAACTAGGGTTTTTCTCTTCTTTCTCACATAAAACTTGTGTGAACTTTCAATTTTTCCAGAGGGGGGATGATCCAAATGGATATTAGTGGCAACCCACCTATTCCAACTGGCTCCTCTTGACAATTTTTATTTTAACACATTCTTTTGTACTTATTTGTAATTATGGGTTCTACACTTATGGGGATGTCTAAAGCCCTACACATATTCTAGGTGGATACTAGTGGCCTCCCACCTAATCACACTGGCTTATTTTGTATTTTTTCATGTCAACACATCTTTTTGTAATTCCAGGATTGTTTTGGGTTCTATGGTGTAATGCGTAGTTCTCAAAAATACCTTTCCAACAGGCTATCATGTGCCTAAAAAGGAGGTCATATGAAAAAGTTATGACCTCGTGAAGTTGACATACAAACTTACCCATATGGGCCCACATAAATTTTGGTGTTTCATCTCCTAGGGTTAGGTTTTTGGATGTCTGGGGTTTTGGAATTCATGAGTAATGTTAAAAAGTCCTCTGGAGCCTCATTGTAATAATTTTTCTCAGACATATGTGTGTAGCACCCACATCTCTTCTCAAAGATAGCTACCACCATTCGAGCAAGTTGTTTTAGTTCTGTAGTTTTATATTTTCAGCCTATTGCATTTATTCAATAGAAGATAGTGTTCACTGGATATATGTCTTGTTCTCCATATCTCTTTATTTATTGTATTTAGTCTGTTAATAAGTTTGTTCCACTCCTAAATATGGATCAATTGTATCAGAGCGGTTTTCTCTTCATTTATTTTTCTTTGTGCATGGCCCCAACAAGATCTAGGTACAAGAAGTTGGAACTTGAACCAATTGAGCCTTTGAAAGATTGGTTGTGTCGATCCTGAAAAAACCCATGGGGGATGAAAAGAAATATTATGGAGCAGGAGATCCTTTTAAAATGTTTCTCAAGGAAGCCCTTGTGTGATAAAGGAACGAAATGATGGATAACTTTGCACATATCCTTCAGTGGTTTCCCACAGGAGAAGCATCTTCATCAAGTGGCCATGCAAACCCCTTCAAGATATAGGTAAATTTTAATATTCCATTATTTGAAGGACTAATAGATGTGGATATTGTAGATAAATGGTTGAATATTCTCGAAGGCTATTTTTTGGTCCACAATTTTTTCAATAAGGAAAATATTACTTTTGCACTCCTCAAGGTCATCCCCCATGTCAAGGACTCTTGGGATACTTACTCTGAGCAAAAGGCCATAGAGTAATATACATTATTTGTGGTCACCCCTACATGGTATTCCTTCCGGGATGCCATTAAAGAGTAATAGTACACTTTTGGAAGCTACAAGGACCAATACACCAAATGGACCACCCTGCGTCAGGAAAGGGACCAAACAGTACCAGATTTCACCAATATTTTCCATACCAAACACACCAAATTAGGTATCTAAGACTCTAAGCGACATATGGTACTCAAATACCATGGTTGTTTGCATAGATACATTAAAATAGAAATGGATTTTTTGGACATCACCGCATTGGGTACAAATTATATATATGCTGTTAAGATCAAGAATAAATTTAAGTAGAAGAGGTGAGAGTTTGGATCTGCAAACTCCTAACAATCGAAGCAGAGAAAAGGAGGCCCCAACCCACACAACAAGGGATAGAGAAAATATGGCCACTCTCAGGATAACCAGTCCAAGTCACAACACAAGAAGGGAAATGAGAAGATGAAGAAGGACATGGGAAAGTGGTTTGAATACCATAAAATCCCTTGGAACAACACCAAAGAGTGTCGCTCCAAGCAGTCACTCATGGCCAAGCTGAAGGATTCTGAGTCAGAGGTCGATTCTAAATATGGATAAAATCCAGAAGAAGGGAAGCATATTATCGATGTTGAACCCATGGACACTGTCGCTACCTCTAAAGTCCATCCAAGTGAACCAAAATAACCATAGGAAGGGGAATGCCTCTTTCACTCATAGATGTGGGTAAAGGGGACTCCACTTCATTTAATTGTAGACAGTAACAGTCATAAGAACCTGATCTCAATAGAGTTCATCAAGCGGTTGGAACTCTCGACAACATCGCAACCACATCTCTACACCATCGGTTAGCTTCACCAAGGAAGAGATATTTGTGTCATCAAATAGTGTCATCTACCCTACGACATCAAGCCTTTCAAAGACGATATATTCTATGATATTTCTCCCCTTGCAGTTTGTAATGTTATTTTAGGACAACCATATTTATGAAAGGGTCATGTTGTGTATGATTCTAGACCCCACAATGTTATTATTACTTTGGTTAGAAAATTGTATAGGATACCAAAGGTAGTGCCACCTACCGTTATTTCTTTAATCTCTGCTAAGCAATGTAGTAAGGTCATTTCTTAGACTAGGAAATTCATCTTCTTTATTATCCATTCTCATAGTAAGAAGAAGTTCATCGCCACATATGCGACCTCTACACAGAGCCTCTCTTTGAAGTAGAATCAAGTGGGCGAGATCGTGGAAGAGTACAGAGACATATTCTCCTCACCCACCGGGGTACCGATGCACTTCCAAGTCAAGCATCCAATTGATATAACCCCTGGTACACCTCTGCCTAATGGACTAGTCTATCATCACTTGTTGATGGAAAATGACGGAATCAAGTGTCATATCCAAGAGTTTCTTCAAAAGGGGCACATCCTACCCAACTCCTCCCCTTGAAAAATCCCGATTGTATTGGTGCAAAATAAGCATGGGACCTTGCGACTTTGCATTGATTACAAATCATTAAACAAAATCACAGCCAGGAACCGATACCCAATTCCCATAATTGATGACCTTCTTGACAAACTCAAGGGGGATAATTTCTTCAACAAGATTGACCTAAAGTTTGGCTACCACCAAGTTCCCATCAAACCAACTAATGTATGGAAAACAACTTTCAAATCTAAAGGTCTCTTCGAATGGATGGTGTTGGCTACTTATTTTCTATATTTTTTGATTTTATTTTCCCAAGGTTCATGTCTTTCAGGGTTCCAACAAAACCTCTAAAACTATCGGCTCTCTTGGTGAACAAGAATTCAACACAACACACAAAATGTGTTGCGCAGTCTCACCCGAGATAGCTTTAATGGGTGGTTGTAAGACTCGGGTGTTTCCATCCTAGGATTGAGTATGAGATATGAGCTCTAACCATTTAACCATTATTATAACTTGTAAATGCAACATACTGCTATTCACGATTATGCAGTAAATCTAGTAGCTTAGTCCCTCCTTGTTGCAACAATATTTAAATAGGAAATATAATATTCCATTCATTCAACATAATAATAACTACCAAAGACAATAAATATATGCAACACATTCATCACATAACACAAATTTTACCATGGTTCACCCCCTCCTGGGCTACGTCCACAAAGATTTGTCTCTTGGATATTTTATTATGATAGTTCTACATCTCCAGTGTCGCGTGCTTACAATTCTTCTCAGTTGGGTAAGATCTATATGAGGTGGACTAGATCGCACCAGGCTCCACAGCTTGCGATATAACCCCCAATATCTACCTTCCTTCATCTCCTCTAGCTCAATATCTTATGAAAAATAGATCATACCTCAAAACATTACATGTCGCATCAACTCATGCGTACTACTACAGTAGAAACTACAATCTGAACAATACAAAATCCAACAACAACCTCTATGATACCTATGTATTGCTATTTATATGTTTCTAGATCCTTAGCCATTTACAATGCATTAACAAAACCCTAACCCTACTATCGTTAGGTCTTCCTCCCATGCATGTGTGTTTTACTTCTTCCTTCCATCCATTCCCTTCCTTGCATGTGTGCGTGTTGTGCTTCCTTCTAGATGTCGCTTTCCTCATGCATTCCTTCTTTCCCCAAAAACGTCTTTCTTTTCCACTTTGGCCTGCCTCCAAGAGGCCCCCAACACTAAAATGTGGCTCATCCTGAGCCACCTATACTTTGTTTGTTTCCTCGATCTCCTTGATGATTTCCTGGAACTTTTCCTTGAGCTCTGCTACCTATGTCTGCACATGCGCAGTCTTCTCCTACTGCAATTTCCTCACAGATCAATTTCACGCACTCTGCCTGGGTCTATGCTATCTGTGCCTTGGCTTCCTTTGCTTGTGCCAAGACTTCTACTACCCGTTCTTGCAACGGTTCCATTTGAGCCTATTTCTCATGTTTCTGTGTCTGCACGGTGGTGAGCTATGCCTGCAATTTCTTCATTTCCTACGTTCCTTTGACATGTTCTATGATTAGCATTGTCTTATGCCTCTGTTTGATATCTTGGATCATTGCGTTGATCCTTTCCTCTTCCTTGTCCCATTTTTGGACCTGTTGATCCTCCTCTAACTTAGTCCAAATCTATGCTTCTTTATCAAACAAGTCAGTTGTTGTGCTCACCTGCTGCTCTATCTCCTGCAGTTGTGTTGTTTCTTCCTACTTCCTTTTCTCCTTGACTACCAGTGGAGTGGTTGGTAAGATATGCTCTTGGATATTATCGATCTCCTTATGGTATTGATCAATTGCCTATGCAATCTGATCAATATTTTCTACTGTTGTGATTTCCTCCCTAATTTCTTCATTTCCTACATTCCTTTGACATGTTCTGTGATTGGGATTGTCTTATTCCTCTGTTTTATATCTTGGATCGTTGCGTTGATCCTTTCCTCTTCCATGTCCCATTTTTTGACCTGATGATCCTCCTCTAACTTAGTTTAAAGATGTGCTTCTTTATCAAACAAGTCAGCTGTTGTGCTGACCTGCTGCTCTATCTCCTGTAGTTGTGTTGTGGCTTCTTGCTTCCTTTGTTCCTTGACTACCAATGGAGTGGTTGGTATGATATTCTCTCGGATATTCTCAATCTCCTTATGGTATTTATCAATTTCCTGTGCAATCTGATCAATATTTTCTACTACAGTGATTTCCTCCCTCTTTGCGGCCTATGGAATCTTCTCATAAGTTCTTTCCACTTTATTCTCCAATCCTTTCATGCGCTCCCTTTCCTCCTGGGTCTTAGATTTATCTTGGTCATAGACTATTTCCATCACGTCTCGCTTCTTTGTTTCCTGCTTTGACTCGACTAAGTCTGTGCATGCTCGACACTGTACTTCATGGTTTACACTAACCTGCAACCTATGTAGTGCCCCAGATGGTATATGTGTCAACATTAGTTGGATTTGGATTAAGTCATTCAAGGGTGTCTTCCCCACAATCTCGTCCATGCGCAACATACTAGAGGTGATGTAGAATGTTACGTTTGGCTAAAGTATTGCCTAGACTGATTCTCGTTCTTCGTCTTGCACTCTTTCTTCTGTCTACGGTGTTGATGGTTTTGTTCCCCTACTGCTTGTTGTCTTCCCTTCCCTGATTTTCTTGAGGATTTTTTTCAGGTCTTCCAGCTCCTTTTGAATCCTATCTCTATGATTTTCAACATGGTCGAAGTCCTCAGATAGACAATCTTGGACCATTCGGTCTATCATTTCCCCATCATCATCTCTGATTGTATATTATGGAGGTGGTCTTTGTGCCTTCATTCTCTTCCGCGTGCCCCTCATCTGCGTGATTGGTCTTTTGGTTCCCCTTGGTTCCTGTTTGTTGGGATTTGGGGTGGTCTCCTATGCTCTCTCAGCCTATTTTTGTTGTTCCTTGGCCGATTGTGTACTCTCCTTCTTCCCCTTCTGGGTCCCTATATTCATTGTCCCTTTGTATGTCTGTGTTGTCTTTCCCTAGCCCATTCTTTGTCTCTTGGGCACTTGGATTTCCGGAGGTTGCATTTCTCCCTGCCCTGCCTCTTCTTCTGTTGTTCTTTCTGGCACATCCTGGGTGATGGATGGAATCCTCCATTCGTCGTCCCATTCGTTGATGACCATGTCAATGTCACCCTCTGTGATAAAATAGTGCATCTATAGCCACTTCTTATCAGGATCCTTCTGCACCTGTATCCACATTGTATGTCGTGTGGCCCTAAAGTTGGCAATGTTCCCATATCGTGCGATAGCCTTTCATGTTATTATCCACAACTTGAAAATGGATTCTTGTAGGTCACGTAAGTATCCTTAAAATATGGCCCCATTTTCCTTCTTTCTCCTAGCCTCTGGCCTGGCTCTGAGAAAAAAATATGTCTTTCCTTGATTTAGTTTGGGTCTGTTACAAAAAACTACATACCTTGGCTCTTTCCACCCCATGAAGGCTATTAATGTGATCATCCATGAGTAGTGAAACTATGTGCCTAGATCCTATGCATCCTTTTAGTCATCCAGGAACAAGTTCAAGAGGTATGGTGCCCAACTCACTATGGTTCCCTCTGTGCACTGAGCTGCAACTGCAACATCTCCAACTGGGACTTCCTCCCTATGACATTTTCTTAGCAGCTTGCAGGCTAAGATTTTTGCACCCAATTGTGTTGCAACATTGTTGATTCTCTTGATAATGATCCCTCTTGTCCCCCTATCAGTGCCATACTTCTTCTTCATCTCTTATGATAGTGTTTTCTCCCTCTCTTTGTCATTCGAAAACTTCATGAGATCCATACCCCGAATTGGTAACCCTGTTATTTTTGCGATAAGCTCAATGTCTATTGAGACAAGCTTATCCAACCATATGTCCCCACCATGCGTAACTTCTAACAACGTTTTGACGCATGCGATTGCATGTTGAAGTCTTCCAAAATGTGGTAGGTCCAATAGACCTAAAATTCATGTTTTCTCGAACCCAATTGCCCAATGGAATGGTTGATTGATCAGTTCCCCAACCCGATTCATGCCCATAGTCTGTAAGAATACCCTCTTCGCAAGTTCCAGAAACTTGTCTTCATCTGCTATATCGTGGTCAGAGTATTTGAGCTTTCCTATGTACCCAATAGATCTAGTCCTACCTGTATCCCCTCTAGTATGCGCTGTAGAATGATTTTTGCTGCAGGTTTCTTGTGAGGTGACCTGGTTATTTGTATCTTGTCTTTCTTCGGTGGTGGTGGTTGGGTTGAAGTTCCAGTGGCTTCTAGTTGTTCCTCAAGTATACCATTCCATCCAAGATGAGACATCTTCAATCATCCCTTCTATTGGGTGGTCTGAAATGGTCATTTGAGACTCGACTGGCTCAACTGCTGGTGTTAGATTTGGCACCATGCCATTGAATTTCGGAGCTACTTCTGTGTTCTCTGGTTGCACATCCTTTAGGTTTTCTTCTTCTTGGTTCTGCGGCTCCTGTACTTCTGTTGGTATCTCCTTACTCGTGCCCTCTGGTGCTAGCTATTTGATTTCTTCCAGTATAGGTGTAGGGCTCACCAGTGCTTTGTCTGGGGATGGGATTTTGTCAATATCAATGATCTTTGGTGGTTGTTGTTCACCTTCATCTGCCTATCCTCATGACCTGGTATGAACTCTATTTTTCCTGGTGGTCCGGCTCACTTCTGCTTGCTTGGGCGGTGCCATGTTGGTGAATGTCGAATGTTTGCCGAATGAGAATGGTCTCTGCAGCCCCTGTGAACTCACTTTTTTCTTTTTAGCCTTTGTCGCTCTCTATCTTCTCTCTTTTCGTGAATAAACTGCTTTCTCCCACGTCTCTGTATTGTATGGTTTTCCATGAATCTTGTCAATGACACTTCCTTCATTATGAGTTTAATGCACCTTAATTATAGGTTCAAAGCACCTCCGATGGTTTCATACTTTCCATTACTTTGCCTTTCCATCTCTAGTTGGCGTGATATATGTGTCGTCCCATCAGTCCTTTATGTCCTTTAATTCTGCCTAGCTTTATCATGTTGTCTTGCTTTTGTCGACTTTCCTTTTCCCGCTTGTTTCCCTTTGTATGTGACCATTTTCCTTCTCCTCGCCAACTTTGTGTTTCTAAATTTGTGTAGCCTTTCTACCTCTGGTGCACTGTGCCCTCTTTGGTTTTTTCCTTTTGGTTCTTTTTCAAATTTTTTTTTTAACTGCATGGTGGGTGGTTGACTGTCCTTGTAGAGCTTCAGATGGCTCCTATTGATCATCCCTATGAGTTCTATGCCTGATAAGTATCTTAACTGTACAACTCCTCCATCTGTGAAATATTTTACCTCATATGGTCTTATCCAATGCATTATGAGATTTCTTGGGTGCTAAAACAATTTTCTATCATACATCAGTACTAGGTCTCCTTCCTTGAACATTTTATTATTGATGTGTCTATCGTGTCAAGCTTTATCTTTGGCTTTTTGATATTTTTTGTGGAATCTTGTCAATATTGGGTCTTCCTCCATGGTCATTAACTGATTTATTCTCTCCTGTACTATGCCTCATTCTATTATTTTTGTGACGGTTGCTACACACAAGCTTGGTACTAAAAATTCTAATGGAACTACTGCTTCCTAGCCATAAACTAGTTTAAATGGTGTGTTCCCTATCAATGTTTTGTACGTAGTCCTGTAGGCCCATAATAATGCTGGTACTTTGAGGTCCCAGTCGTCCCTGTTCATGCTACAGATCTTTATCAGGGATTTCTCTAGGATTTTGTTGAATTCTTCCACTATGCCATTCGCATGTGGGTGATATGGTGTGCTCTTCTGGTGATGGAATTCAAATTATTCATTCATAGCATCAATGGTACTGTTTATGAAGTGCGTGCCTTCATCACTCATCAAAACTCTTAGACATCCAAATCGAGTGATGACATGCTCAAATAAAAAGTGTGTTATTGTTTCTGTGTTGCAATCCTTCATTAGTGCGCCTTATACCCATCTTATTAGGTACTTTGTCGTGGTGATAATGTACCTAGCTCATGTTCTTTTGGCCGGTGGGTTGATTGGTCCCACAAATTAGATTACCCACTTGTTGAATGCCTGTAATGTTACTTGTGGTCGTAATGGCATCTTGTCTCTTTTATTGCGTTTGCCTACCCTTTGACAGACATCGAATGTTTGACAGTAATCCTTCGAGTATTTTTGAATCGTTTGCTACCATAATCTTGTTCCCAATACCTTTTGCGCGGTATCTTTACCTGCATAATTCCCTCTTGTTATTCCTTCATGAGATTCTGCTAAGACTCTTGGTATTTCGTGCTTTAACATGTATCTTCGCAAGATGCCATCTGTGACCATTTTGTATAAGTGTCCTGCAATCATTTGATAGTTGGTAGCGTGGACTACTAGGTTTTTCTTTTGCGCGGTGTTATATTCTTGCGGCGTAGTACCTGTGCTCAAGTATTGAATGATATCTATGAAGTGTTCATCAACAATTTGTACTGAGAATAATTGTGCATTCGGAAATTTATCCTCCAAGTTTGTAGGTTCTTTTCCATTGATGACTCTTGATAGATGGTCAGGTCCTGCATTAATTTTTTTTGGCTTGACTATTACTTCAAAGTCAAATTATTGAAATAGTAGTAACTAGAGAAAGATTCTCCCCCCTAACAATGGCTTGTTGAATAGGTATTTCAGGGATGAGTGATATGTGAACATCTTAAAGTGTTTTTCCAATAAGTAATGTCTAAACTTTTTCAGTGCATAGACCATGGTTGGGCCTTCCCTTTCTGTCGTGTTATAGTTATGTTCTGAATCAGATAAATTTCTTCTTGCAAATGCTATCGGGTGATCCAAGTCCCCCACTCCTGGATGCACCAAGATAGATCCAAGTGTTATGGTTGATGCATCTACATGAACATGGAATGTCTTCTCCCAGTCTAGAAATACTAATATCGACGCGATGGCCATATTTTCCTTCAGGGTATCTAGACCATGTTGGCACTTGTCATTCCACTGAAACTTTGTATCTTTTCTTAACAACTTTTCCATTGGTGCAATAATCTACACATATCCTTTGATAAATTTCCTATAGTATCATGTGTGTCCCAATGTCGCTCTCAGTTGACATACTATATTTGGTGGTGGTAAGTTAACAATTACTTCGATCTTTGTGGGATCTACTAATAAACCCTGTTTACATACTATATGGCCCAATAGTATCCCAAACGATGTTCCAAATATGCATTTCATTATGTTCAGTGATATCTGACACTGTCTTCATATTTCTAACATTATCCATAAGAGTTCTACATGGTCTTTCAACAAACTGTAAACTTTCCAATCATCCAAGTATACTTCAAGAAATTGGTGGATGAATTCCTTAAACGTTGCGATGAATACTCTAGAAAATATTGCTGGTGTATTCTTCAGTTCAAACGGCATGACTTTGTATTGGTAAGATCCCCATTCTATCACAAATGTGGTTTTGTATCTGTCTTCTTGTGCTATCTTGATTTGAAGGTAGCCTGAGAATCCATCAGTAAATGAGTAGGCTTCATGTCCTCCTACATTCTCTAACACTTCATCTGTGAAAGGTGTAGGGAACGGGTCATGTAGGCATGCATCGTTCAACTTCCTCAAGTCGATGCATATCATTATCCCTCCTTGTTTTTTTTCCTGTACGAACATCAAGCTTATCCAGTTTTATTCTTCGACCGGTTTGATGATGCCGACTTTGATCATCTTGTCGATCTCATCTTTGAATTTTTGCTTATATATTGGGTTCAGTCTATATGGTCATTGTCTGATCGATATTGCTTCAGGTCTGAGTGGTACCTTAATCTCTCCTAGCTCTCCGGCTATACCCTTCATCCCTGTAAATGTTGTGGGAAACAAGTCATTGTAGTCTCCAGACCAAGCAATGTCATTTTACCAGTCTTCAAGTTGATTATGGCTTGGTTGTCAAATGCCCAATCCAGACCAAGCAATGTTGGGTAAGGTGTTGTGTTGTCCACTATTTCAATGACTTCAAAATCTTATTTAGTGAACACACCATCCAAGTCTATTGTCACTCCTTTTAGTCTATTGATTGGTAGGACTCTGTGTTGGTTTGCCAGTTTTAATTGAACAGGTGAATATCCTAATGTTTGCTCTCCCATATATTGCCATGTCTTCTTTGGTAATAAATTCACCTTAGATCCTAGGTCCAATATGATGTCTCCCATATTGAAATCTCTGATATTGGTGTTGGCCCTTGGTTATGGAAGGGAGCAAAGATCAAGGAAGAAAAGGTGAAATGTGAACTGCGCGGAAGGCATAGTGACTGATACTGGTTCAAAGTGAGCAAAAGAGCAGAAAAGATGGATCGAAGCCCGAGAAATCAAGTCGTTGGATGAGGAGATCAAGAATGATAGATCAACAAGGAAGAAGGATCGTGGATAACTCAACAAGTGGAAAAAGCCACCGTTAGATGCTTTGGAGCACCGTCTGAGAAGGAAGGAAAGACAGGCTAGTGAAGCCCTGAAAACGTGGGTCAATTTGACCTGGGGTTTTGGTATCTAGGGTTTTGACACCTAAGCTTTGGCCTAAGGATGTCGGTGAGCTATTGTAATGTATAAATAAAGGCCAAGAGGACCTGAGTTGGGTTGTTGTCATTATTACTAGTCTTGATCTAGTTGTTGTTGGTATGATTTTTGTTGTTATTCGAGAGAAGTGCTAAGTGTGAGAGACTTTTGGTGTTGTAAGATCTTCAGTTGGGTGTGAAGATCAGCTCTGCAGTTGGGTGTGTAGGAAGGGGGAGAGATAGAGAGAAGAGACAGATCTTTTAGTTAAGAGCGCATATCAGAACTGTATGCTTTCATCTTAATATATTATAAATCACTGTTCTATGGACGTATCCCTAGAGAGAGGGTGAACCACGTATATCTGTCTTGTGTGTGTGATTGATGCTATGTTATTTTTGCCTTGATATATTGTTATTGCATTGTTGTGATAGATCTGATAGGTGTATGGAGTAGATCTAAGCTGATAAGTGATATATGCATGTTTTATTGTTCTGGTATTGGATCCACTTGATATTCCCCTTGGTTGTAGACACTTATGTCCTGCAACCCCTCCATAGTTGCTTCGGGTGAGACTACATCTTCTTTGAAGGTGTAGGTAAAAGGGCCAGTACTTAGGGCTTGTTGGTGCACTCTTGGAGATGAACCCTGGGTCTTCCCTTGTGCCAACAAATGGTTCTGTTGCTGGGACATGAATATTATTGAGGGAATGTTAAGTTGGTTCCCATCAAAGACATAGATTCAAAAGTGGATAGAGGATCAACAAAAGGAATTCCCTGAAACCCAGAACAAGAACTCTAATCTGAGTACAAAGGATTGGTTGGAGAGACATATTTTTACTCATACACGAGATATTCTTTGGAGGAATCCATCAGGAACTATACGAGTGGTTAGCTAGGTTGGCGGATACCCAGTTTGAGGTCAGATATAGACCTCCTGTAGTTTGGATGTCGGAGTTGATCAAGAAGGTCAAGAGAACTGATAACATCGTATCATGAGCAGTAGATTACTGGTTTGATAGAACCATTGGAGGGTACATCACAAAGTTTTTTGTTGACAGAGTAGATTCATATAGCCAAGCCGAGAGATATTTTTTCAAGGAACCCAAAGGAAACTTTTTACACTTTCTGAAGTTGAGAATCAAGATGTTGCTGCATGAGAAGAACATATTGAATATACAGTAGATTGGTCAAA
Organism: Picea glauca; assembly: GCA_000966675.3. Taxonomy (NCBI): domain Eukaryota; kingdom Viridiplantae; phylum Streptophyta; class Pinopsida; order Pinales; family Pinaceae; genus Picea; species Picea glauca. The sequence goes on along the minus strand of JZKD02S0604400.1, from coordinate 22,252 downwards.
TCTAAAAAGACTAATGTTCAAAAATTTAGATAGTGACAACAACACAAAGGCTGGACATACGCACAGTGGGAGAGTGTTTAGATAAGTTCATCTTTCGAACCTGTTCAAGAAGAACTATGGAGACGAGGGTTTCGACAGTGGAGAAGAAGAAGATATGACCGATGAAGAGCATTCAAAACCCACTAGGGCAGAGGAAGAAGAAGCCGAAGAACTTCGCCAGGACAAGCTAGAAACTTCGGGAACTGCACAAACTGTTGAAGTAAGTTTTATTATCCCTCATGTTGATTCAGTAGTTTTAAGAAATCAGAGTAATCCAATCCACCAGAGTGTCCAGAGCACCGTCACTAGTAGTCCACCACATACTCAGTTAGGGACCCTAGGAAGATCTATAGCATATGAGATGAGACTCCCTATCTTTAGGGGAGACAGATCTAAATATCCTTACCAACATTGGTTTCTATGTGAATCCATATGGAATATTAATAATGTCACTGATGAAGCAGTGAAAGGAACCTAGTTTGGTACTACCCTAAGAGATCACACACTAAGTTGGTACATGAATCTTGTCCAAGGACTTGTGCATCCTAAACCACCGAATGAGATCAAGAATGTGTTGATTACAGAATTTAAGAAACCTAAGTTGGAGTCCCAATTTATTACAGAACTGAAGGAGATCAAGCAGAAGGTAGCCGAGCAAGTTTGGGAGTTCGATCAGAGATTAAGGACCCTAACAGGCCAATTGACTTTTCAGATTCCAAATGAGCAGAACAAGGAATGGTTCATTGTTTCCCTCTTACCACACTTCAGAGTTCCTCTGATGCAGCAGAAGATTGCTTCACAAGCTGAGGCGCTGGAGATCACTATGAAGTTAGAATCAACCCCTATGGGAGAATCTAGCTTAGGTATGAGTCATATCTTGAGTCAGCTGACTAGTTTGTCTTTGTAGGTCGAAGATATGAAGAAAGACAAGGGAAAATATAAAAGAGAAGACATATGGTGTGTTAGATGCAGATCAGAAGTCCATGAAAAGGAACACTGCCCTATATTCCATGAATACTTGGCCTCTGTATCCCCAAGCCCTTTGAAGCAAGTCACCTTACCATGGTGCGAGGTATGAAGAAATAAGCATCACCCTGGTGAGTGCTATTATATGCAAAAATATGTTCAGACACACACAAAATTGTATTTCATGTTTTGTAAGTCCATGGGACATGATTATAGGGATTGTAGGGATTATGATCTCATGCATGAAATGTCAAAAAACATATACAATATTCAAGGTGAAGTGCAACAAGAAGGAAACTCTACGCAGTGCAAATCCCCTGGGAGAGGAAACTTGAATCCTCGCGGTGGATTCAGAGGAAGAGGACAAGGAGGAGGTATGGGTCGAGGCCGAGGAAATATCATATGTTATAACTTCGCATAGCCAAGACACTTGGAAAGGGTCTATCAGAACCCTTGCACTACTTGGAGCTACTACAACTCCTTTGAGCATGTTATTGAAGAATGTCTAGCACTATTGGATAAACTTAAAGAGAAACAAGGACCTCAGTAGAACCCACAGATACAGTTGATCAAAAATGAACCTCGTGGAGAAGACCCTAGAGTCATTGTTATTACTAGAGGAGGCATTGTTACAGGAGATGAATAAATGACCCAAGGGAAGACAACAGAAGATTCAAGAATTAGGAAAGCTGCAGAGAATACCCAAACCTTTGATGCAAAGAAAGAAAGGCAAATATTTGAGGAAGCAAGAAAAGAGTTCAAAGGAGATCAAGGTTCCTCTTCAAAGACAAGACTGGAAGTGAGAGAATATGGAATGCCTCAGGAATTTGATCAGTCCACTTCGCCAAGAGAAGGAAAAGAGGTAAGAAAACTCATGGAATTTATATATACTTTTGTTAAGTTCATTCAGGATGAGAGAATTGTACAAGAACTACAGAATTTAATCAAACAATATGAGCTAGGAAAGATAGAACCCTTACTGAATATGGAAGTACACCAAATCAGTAAGAAGAGAAGGACCAATAAGGAATTACATTTGAATGCTCAAATAGGTGAATATGATATAGATTATGTAGTCCTCGACTTAGGGTTGGAGGTCAATGTCATGACGAAGAAAACCTGAGCACTGATGGGAAAACCGAAGTTGATCTATTCCCCTATCAGGCTTAGGATGGCCAATCAACAAGTTGTAAGTCCATTTGGAAAACTGGGACATGTCCATGTGGACATTGATGGAGTAAGAACATTTTCAAATTTTGAGTTAATTGAGATAGTTGATGGAAGATGCCCTTATCCCGCATTGTTAGGAATTGATTGGGCCTTCAATAATTCCACTGTGGTTGATTTAAAGAAGATACATATGAATTTTTAAAAATATGGTCTTAGGGTCATTGCACCCTTAGATCCATATGAAGGTCAATGATACACAAAGCCCATTAGAGAAGAAGACCGTGCATATGAATTGGAAAATATATACAAATTAACAGCCAGACAATAGGATTACATTAATCCTATGGTTGATGGAAACTTAAGTTGGAGAAGTGACATCGTATGCTCATCAGACTCAGAAGAAGCACTGGATAATTGGAAAAATAAAATGTATGAAGTATCTACAAGAATATGTGCTAGACTAACCAGATAATTTTGTTAGATCAACACAATAGTAAGTAACTTACCCACCTTTTATGGTCTAAATCCTTTAGAAACCTTCTTGTTGAACTTTGAAGAGAGTGTACCAATGCAACAAAGACTTTTGGCGATGGATGAGGCCCTGGGAGCAACCCCAACAAGATGGTGGGGGGCACACAAAAGTAATATTACAGATTGGGTACAGTGTCATATCTTGATGACAACGTGGTTCTCAACATAAGTAGAAGGCTGTGAAGTCAATACATAGGTCGAATTTGCCCAAAGGACCATGTGAAAAGCTGTGAGGAATTCTGGAGAAACGTTCCTCAATAACAATGGGTACACAAATTCATCAACACACTGGAAACGACACTTATAAACTGGTACCTTCAAGCAGAGCTGGGGCCTCATCACTACAGATTGGAAAGGTATGACTCAGAATTTTGTAACCACCTTCTTATATGAAAGTCAATATCTTTCAGTAGAACAAGCACTACATATTTTCAGACATAAAGTATTTTAGGAGGCCTCTAGCCTCCCTTTGGAGAAAGATGAGGATGAATGGACTGTGCCTCTCCAAAAACTGCAAGGTTGTTACAACATCAATATTGATGAAGATGATGATCCAAGAAAGGTGAACATTACAGAAACAGAAGGCTAAAGAGATGTGGAAGGAACAAGAGTTGAGTTACCATTAATTGGACACCCAATCAATATTAAGAAGGTCAATATTGGAACAGAACAAACACCGAAGCTTGCAAATGTTGGAGATTATTCGGATGCTGCCACTATTGACAAGATTATAAAATTACTGCATGAATATCAGGACTTGTTTCCAACCAAGTTCACTGATATGAAGGGAATTAAAGGGCCTATGGGAGAGATGAGGATCCCTTTGAATCCAAATGCTAGACTAGTCAAATAAAGACCTTACAGATTGAACCCTAAATATAAGGAGAAAGTGAAAATTGAGCTCGACAGAATGCTGGAAGCAGGGATCATAGAACCTGTTAAAGAGTCAAAGTGGATTAGCCCTATGGTGGTACAAGACAAAAAGACAGATGAGATCAGGATCTTCATAGATCTCAGAAAGATGAATGGTGCTTGTTTGCATGATCCCTTCCCTACACCATTCACCGACGAAGTGTTAGATAATGTGGGAGGTGACGAAGTATATTCTTCCACCGATGGATTTTCAGGATACCATCAGATCCGGATTTCCAAGGAAGATCACTAGAAGACCACATTTGAAACATAATGGGGGTATTATCAGTATACAATGATTCCATTTGGATTAAAGAATTCCCCAACGATATTTTCCAAGGTAGTGGTCGAAGCATTCAAGGATTTTTTGCATAAATTTCTAGAAGCATACTTTGATGATTGGATTGTTCTTTGTTTATTAAAGAATCATATTGAATGTTTAAGGATAATGTTGGACAAATGAAGGCAGTGTCAAATTGCTTTGAATCTGAATAATTGCATCTTCTCACCATTTGGAGTGTTGTTAGGTCATATTGTATGCAAGCAGGGATTGTTGGTTGATCCATCTAAAATTTCCATTATAGTTGATATGCCACCTCCTACTTCAGTCAAATAGTTGTGCACTGCATTGGAACACATAGGATATTACAGGAAGTTCATTAAAGGATATGCTCAGATCACAACACCTATGGAGAAACTATTGAAGAAATATTGTCAGTTTAGTTGGACAGCAAAATGCCAGCAGAGATTCGACACACTGAAACAGAAAATGGTTACTACGCCTATTCTAGTATTCCCAGATTGGACCAAGGAGTTTCATGTACATGTCGATGCATATTATATTTCCTTAGGAGTAGTGATAGAACAACCTGGTGAAGGAGAGATTGATCATTGATTATCTTTTTCTATTAGGAAGCTATCAACTGTTGAGATCAATTACACCACCACTAAGCGAGAAGGGTTAGACATGGTGTATGCATTGCAGAAGTTTCCCCACTACTTGTTGGGAGGACACCTTAAAATGTTTATTGATCACTTTATGCTGAAATACCTAGTCAACAAGCTAGTGTTGGGGGGACGAATATGAAGATGGTTTTTTCTATTTCAGGAATATGATTTTGAGATCATAGTAAAGCTAGGGAGAATCAATAAAGGTCCCGATCACTTGTCAAGGTTGGAACATGGAGAATATCCCACTAGTTTGGAGGAAACACTATCAGATTCACAACTACTGGCCATTAGAAATATTGATGACCAATTCGCAGAGATTGTCCAGTTCCTATCAATAGGAATGGAACCTAGTGAGCACACAATTCCTTAGAAGAAATAGATAGTAGTGCGTGCTGCAGACTTATCACTTATAGCTAGACTTCTATACAAGATGGGACTTGATGAGATATTGAGAAGGTGTGTTATGGAGGAAGAGTGCCCACTGATCCTCGCAGAAGCTCATAAAGGCATCGCAGGAGTACATTATGCAGGTAAAGCAACTATGCAGAAGGTTATGAGAGCTGGCCTTTGGTGGCCTACCTTACACAGAGATGCTAAAGACTATTCCAGAGCCTGTGACATATGCCAAAGAGTTGGGAAACCATCCAGAAGAGATGAAATGTCATTAACACCACAATTGACCCTACAAGCATTCAATAAATGGACCATTGACTTCGTTGGACCTATAAACCCACCAGGAAAGTGCACAGGAGCAAGGTACATCATCACTGCAACAAAATACTTGACTAGATGGGTTGAAGCAAGAGTATTTAAGGACTGTAGTGCAACCAAAACTGCGCACTTAATATTTGATGACATCATAACTAGGTTTGGATGCCCCAAGATCCTTATGAGTGATCAAGGCACACATTTCATAAATAATATTGTTGAAGCCTTGAATGAAGAATTTGTAGTCCACCATCAAAAGAGCACACCGTACCATTCACAAGAAAATGGGACAGTTGAAGCATTCAATAAGATCTTGGAGACAACACTAACCAATATTTGCGGTGTGAACAAAGATGATTAGGATTTAAGAGTACCAACAATGTTATGGGCCTATAGAACCACTTGCAAGAAGTTAACAATGCAGACCCCCTTCAAGTTGGTTTATGGTCTCGAAGCTGTTGTTCCAATGGAATACTTGGTGCCAAGCTTAAGAATTGATTCCTTTACAGATATGGATGACACTGGCATTGTTCAAGAGAGGCTTGCACAATTGGTCAAATTGGAAGAAGACATATTTGTTGTAGGATTCCATCAACAAGTACAGAAAGAAAGAGAGAAGGCCTACCATGACAGGAACATCAAGAAGAAGACATTTAAACAAGGTGATTTGGTACTGGTATACAATAGTAATTTCATGAAGCATCCTGGGAAGTTCAGAACACATTGGCTCAGACCATATGAGGTCGCTCATGTTACAGAAGGAGGAGTTGCATAGTTGAAGACTTTAAAGGGAGACTGGAAGGAAGGATTAGTGAATGGGAGCCAGCTGAAGTTGTAATATCACAACCAGCTACCTCACATCTCTCAGTAGAAGCATAAGGAAAAGGGTCTAGGTACCAGGTGAAGTTGAAACTAGGTACCAGACACAGAAAAGACAGTTTGCACAAGGAGGAGAGGAGGCATAGAGAAGAAAGTAAAGGCTGCATTACGTAGTTTGATGTCAAAGTAAAACATGAAGCTCAGATTTGAAGTTCCTCGGAATGAGTCACAAGTGATTCTTGGGGGCTTGTTGGCCCTTGGTTATGGAAGGGAGTGAAGATCAAGGAAGAAAATAAGAAATGTGAATTGCACGGAAGACACAGTGACTGATACTGGGTCGAAGTGAGCAAAAGAGAAGAAAAGATGGAGTGAATATCAAGAAATAAAGTCGTTGGACGAGGAGATCGAGGATGAAAGATCAACAAGGAAGAAGGATCATGGACAACTTAGCAAGTGGAAAAAGCAACCATTATATGCTTTGGAGCACTGTGCGATAAGGAAGGAAAGACAGGCTAGAAAATCCCTGAAAACAAAGGTCAAGTTGACCTAGGGTTTTGGTATCTAGGGTTTTGACACCTAGGCTTCAGCCTAAGCATGTCAGTGAGCTATTGTAATGTATAAATAAAGGTCAAGGACCTAGGTTGGGTTGTTGCCATTATTAATATTCTTGATCTAGTTGTTGTTTGTATGATTGTTGTTTTTATTTGAGAGAAGTGCTAAGTGTGAGAGCCTTCTGGTGTTGTAAGATATTCAGCTGGGTGCGAAGATCAAGCCTGCAGTTGGGTGCACAGGAAGGGGGAGAGATAGAGAGAAGAGAGAGATCTGTTGGTTAAGAGCGTAGATCAGAACTGTATGATTTCATCTTAATATATTATAAAGTACAGTTCTGTGGACCTAGCCCTAGAGAGAGGGTGAACCACGTATATATGTCTTGTGTGTGTGATTGATGTTGTGTTATGTTTTCTTTGATATACTGTTATTGCATTATTGTGATAGATATGATAGGTGTATGGAGTAGATCTAAGCTGATAAGTGATATATGCATGTTGTATTGTTCTGGTATTGGATCCACTTGATATTCCCCTTGGTTGTAGACACTTCTCTCCTCCAACCCCCCCATAGCTACTTCGGGTGAGACTACATCTGCTTCGCAGGTGTAGCTGAAAGGGCTAGTAGTTAGGCTTGTTGGTGCGCTCTTGGAGTTGAACCTTGGGTCTACCCCTATGCCAACAGTTGGCATTCAGTCTGAAATACATACTGGTTCTTCTCCTTGTATGTAGGTTATTGATAGCTTTTGGTTCTAGTTTTTCTTCCGTCTCGAAGCTACATTTTTCTAGTATGTTTTGCAATATTTTCATAGATGATCTATCATTTAATACTTTTACACATGATTGCAAAAAGCCTTTGATTGTACTTTCTTGTCCCTTGGGTTGCATATCGTTGGTATGGTCCAATAACAGAGGCATCTCGTACTCCGATGCTTCCTTGTTTTGCTATGCATTTGAAGTCAAAGCCATGTATTCCTTCTGAAATTCTTGTCTACCTTCCTTAAATATTGCTTTCTTGTTTTGCGCATCGAATTGTTTCCTTGGTTTTGTGTTCTTCTTCACCCATTGGTTCTGTGTTGGTTCCTGGCAAGATGTGTCATTTATTGTTTTACATCCTTCGTGAGTAACTATACTGATGCTTCATCCTTCATCCCTTGCTTCGGCTGAAATCCACTAAATGTTCTAGTTATTCTGGTTGCTTTTCTCCTAGAAATTTACTAATAGTGTCATACATTCCTCTGTATCATGGTCTAATGTGCAAAAATACATACAAGTTTATGGTGGAAGTGGACATTCCCTTGCATAGTGTCTTGACTGTTGACAATTGTGACATACCACTGGTCCTCTACCCCGTATGAAACCTCCTCTAGCTCGTCCTCCTCCTCTGTAGTCTTCTCAATCTCCTCTCAGTGTGTTATACTGAGGCACCTAATTATATTGTGCGGTATTGTAGTGAGTGTGTGTTGTGTTGTACTGCGGTTGCGCGTTATTGTATGGTTGTTGCGCATTATTATACTATTGTTGCGCAATGTTGTATGGAGTTGGAACTTGATTAAACTGTGGTGTTGCTTGCCCAGTCATCATTTCTTCTTGCACTCTGTATGAGTCTGATGTCCTTTCTTGCATCAGCTCTATAGTTCTACAATATTTGTCGTCGTGGCCTACTGACTTGCAAAAGGTACAATAGGAACTCTTTGGGACTGTCTGGTATTTATGCATCATCGTCCAGAGATAAGGGTCATGACCTGGTTTCTTGAAGATTTCGCACCACAATCCTCCTGTTGGTAGTGGATTTGGAATTCCTACTGCCATATACTGCGCAAATGTTGGAAATTCATTCTTGTGGTTTCCTTCCATCCTGCATGTGTTACACCAAACGACTTCTCATTTGTCCTTATTCTTATTTTGGGTCAGCTAAAATGTTAAGTTATTTAAATCCTCCTTCAGTTCTTCGATAGCTGGGTCTGTCTGCTGGTACTGGTTTTCTTCCAATTGCAAGGTTTCCTACAAAGCCTAGGCCTGTGTTTGAAACTTTTGTTCTTGCAGTGGATACTTTAGATCTAGTAATAGTGAATTGACAAATAAGTGCCTATGTTTCATCTCGGTCATGAGATACCTCAACTTCCCCTTCAATCACTTGAATCTCTGGTCAATATCCCATATGGGCTCTCCTGGTTTCTTTCTTATTTTGATCATCTCGTTCATGTATTGATCCTATGAACTCAGCTTCTGGAACTCATTAATCAGTAACTTCTTAATGTTTGCCAGTGTCCTTGTTGTCCCAGGGGCACTGTTTACGTCTAAACTCATGTACCAGTCTAGTGCATGGTCTCTTAGTGTAATCACTAGTTGTGCAAGTTTGGTATCTTCATCAGTGATCTGTTTTTCTTTCCAAATATTTTCACAAATGAACAAATTCTTCTTTAGGTCTTCTGCTGCTTCTCCTCAAAATTCTGGTAACCTGATGGTCGGATCATGTCCTGCCATTCCGAATGCTGAACTACTACCTCCGCATGGTGTAGATACCTGACTAGTGTTTCCTGAATTAGCTCCTCCAGTTGTTGTTCCTTGTGTGGATGTACTTCTTGCTATCTGACTGCTTCTAAATTTTTCTTTTCTAAACAATGATGTTCTCTTTGGTGTATTAGTCCCACATGGGTTTATGGGTTCCACACTGACATTAATATGGATAGGATAGATGCCTTCTCTTCTTGTTCTTGGACCTCTTGTCTTCCTATCATATGTTGCACACAATATTTCCTCAATCTTCTCCATAGCCCAAAGATCCTCTACCTCTTCCTCATAACTCTCCAAGCCTTCCCTCGTGGCTACAACTCTCTTCTTGGTATTCACCTTGTATTGGTAGGGTACTCCGCTACGCATCTTTCCATCTATCACCATGATCTTCTTGATCTAGTCATCATCCATCATGATTGGGTCCAAGGGTTCGTCCTTATTTCCCTTGTCTTTTCCTCCTTCCATTTCTCCTCTCTCTGTCAGTGCTTCCCCCCTTCCCCCGTGCATGCAGGGAAGTTTAGTTGTCTGACTCCATTGTCATTACACCTTTGTTATATAGCAGTATCTTAATAGAAGTATACAACGATCGAATGTACCTTCCTCGGGGTCCTCGTAGAAAATATTTCTCTGCTGCGTTGTACAACTTCATTTTGTTGACTGCAAACTCTATTATAAACCCTACCACAATATTGTCCAGCCAAAAATTGACTGTGCGGGTGAACTTGTTGTTCACCTGTTGTAACTGCTCAATTTGTACTGGGGTCCACTCTATCTATTGAATCTAGTCTGTTGCATGATTATCCTTCAACCTTAGTATCCACTCCTGCAATAAGTGTGGAAAATCGCAGAAAAACACTTTGTGCAAATCAGTAAACACGTATTTGTCCAGATATTTGCGGGGTGTTGTTCTAGGGTTTCTATTGTCTTTTTGTGCAAACTCTAGCTCCTTAGTTCTTAACCAAGTTTCAATCTCTACTTTTTTTGGATTCCATGGTATAAACATTCCATTTTAATAGCTCATTTCTCTCTGCCCCAATATTTTATTGATCCACCACCGACAACTCTTTGACTTATCACGTCTAATCAATCCTCTCTTGTTCCTACCAACGGAAATGAAACCATTTTTTGGTTACTTATTTTCTATACTGTCTGAGTTTATTGACCCAAGGTTCATGTCTTTCAGAGTTCCAACAAAGCCTCTAAAACTATCAGCCCTCCTGGTGAACTGGAAGGCAACACAACACACAGAATGTGCTGCGTAGTCTCACCCGAGATAACTTTAATGGGTGGTTGTAAGACTCAGGTGTTTATAGCCTAGGATTGAGTATGATATATGAGAGATAACCATTGAACCATTATTATAACTTGTAAATGCAACATACTGTTATTCACTTTTATGCAGTAAATCTAGTAGCTTAGTCCCTTAATGTCGCAACAATATTTAAACAGGAAGTATAATCTTCCATTCATTCAACATAATAATAACTGATAAAGACAATAAATATATGCAACACATTCATCACATAACACAAATGTTATCGTGGTTCACCCCCTCATGGGATACATCCACAAAGATATGTCTCTTGGCTATTTTATTATGATAGTTTTGCATCTCCAGCGTCGCGTGCTTACAATTCTTCTCAATCGGGTAGGATCTACATGAGGCAAACTAGATCACACCAGGCTCCACAACCTGCAATATAACCCCCAAGATATACCTTCCTTCATCTCCTCTATCTCAAAATATTATTCAATATTGATCATACCGCAAAACATTGCTTGTCACATCAACTCATGTGTACTACTACAGTAGCAACTACAATCTGAACAATACAAAAACCAATAACAACCTCTATGATACCTACGTATCGCTATTTATATGCTTCTGGCTCCTTACTCGTTTACAATTCATTACCAAAACCCTAACCCTACTTTCCTTAGGTCTTCCTCCCATGCATGTGTGTTGTTCTTCCTTCCAGTTGTTGCCTTCCTTGCATGTGCACGTGATGTGCTTCCTTCCAGCTGTCTCTTTCCTCATGCATGCTTTCTTTCCCCAAAAATGCCTTGCTTTTCCTCTTTGGCCTGCCTCCAATAGATGGTCATTCCTTTTGTATTAACAAATGAACCAACCACTTTCATGAGGTTGATGGATGATGTATTGATACCCTTCACCAACCCTTTTGTGGTGGTATATTTGGCTAACATCCTCATATTCAACAAAACTTGGGAGGATCACATGCGACATATTCAACAGGTTTTGAACACTCTATAGCAGCACAAGCTCTATGCCAACTTGGAAAAATGATCCTTTGACATGAACATGGTCCAATACTTGGGATACATTGTTGATGAGCATGGGGTACATGTTGATCCAACTAAGATCCAAGTCATCCATGATTGGCCAGCCTCGACCACACTAATCGAGCTTTAGAGATTCTTGGGACTAGTCAACTTCTATCGATGATTCGTGTTGGGATTATCCCATATTGCATGAACCCTCGGCTAAGTGACCAAGGGCGATGGAAGGGAAAATCTTGTGTGGGCAAAAGAACAACAAAAAACATTTGATGATCTAAAACATCACTTGTGCTCAGCTCCAGTACTCTCCTTTCTCGATCTATAACAACCGTTTGAGATTGAGACTAATGCATATGACTATCTTGTAGGTGCAGTTCAAACTCAACACAGTCATATAGTGGCATACCATAGTGAGACACTCTCAGATACTGTCCGGAAATACCCCACCTATGACAAGGAAATGTATTCCATTCTACAAGCTTGTCGTCAATGGAAACATTACATTTTGGGAAAGGAGACGATCATCCACATTGATCACAAGCCTCTATAGTTCATACAGACACATGAGAAGTTGCATAATGACCACCATATGAAGTGTTTCACCTACCTACATAAGTTCCATATCAACATCAAGTATAATATAGGGATCACAAATCATGTTGTTGACTTCCTTAGTTGACCTCCTATGGCTGCACTCACCACCGTGCTCCATTCCTATGGACATGAGGCATCTAAGTGACCCCAACTTTATTAGAAATATCCAGACTTTGCCACCACCTATCATCTCTTGATTATAGGCATGAATGTCACCAATTTTCACATTCAAGACAGGTTGTTATGCCATCTGGGCCATCTCTATGTTCTTGTAAGCGAGTGTGCAAAGAGGATTTGGGAAGCCCACTACATTCGAATGGCAAAACATTTTGGCATGGAGAAAAATGTGGTCGTTCTACAGAAACATTTTTATTGGCCAAAACTTCAACAAGACATCAACCAGTATATCAAATCTTCCACTTTCTGTGCCATTTCCAAGCGAGCCATCAAGAAGCAAGGCCTATATACCCATCTTCCTACTCCTGAGAAGAATTGGGAATCCATCTCTATGGATTACATGTTTGGCCTTCCATCCACAAAGGAAGGAAATGACTGTGTATTTGTGGTAGTTTATTGGTTTTCGAAGATGGCGATCCTCACAGCCTTCAAGAAGAACATCACAACAGTCGATGCTTATAGTCTCTTCTTCAAATGAGTGTGGGTCCATTTTGGGATACCACATACCATCATCTCCGATCAGAACAACATGTTCCTCATCACATGTTCCAGTGTGAGTCTTTGGTCACTGGTGGAAACCAAGCTCACTAAATCCACTGCTTTCCACCCCCAAAATGACGACCAAATAGAGGTCGTCAATCAGATGATTATGCACATCATGCACATGTACAACTCTAAGAATATATGTACATGGGATGAGAGTCTCCCCTATGTTCAACATAGTTACAAAAAGGCTCTCCATAACTCCACCTACCATATCCCATTTCAGGTGGGGATGGGATTCCAACCCTTGGGTTCCATTGATGTTGCACTACCTCTTGCAACCATATAGGAATCTTCCCATGCTCAATCTGAGATCGACAAAGCCAACAGATTCATTGAGAGGATTCAACACATATTCCAACAGGTCCATGAGATTTTGAAAAAATATAACGCTAAGTACAAGCAGTTCCATGATCAACATAAGGTACCACACCAGTTTCATGTCAGAGACAAGATCTGGTTACATATTTTACCATTATTAGACACCTCATAGATTGCAGGACAACTGACACCAAAAGAGCTCAACCCTGATTGCATGGAATAAGACTCCATTGATCATATAGTGGACACACAGGTCAAGGGCACTCACTAGGAGAGGATATATCTTTATCAGGTTGTCAAGGTAGGGAAGCTCCTACACCAAGGAAAGTGGCTCACCTAGGGCCAAATTCAACAGAAGTTTCCTCACTTGATGGGGGAACTCAATGCAATGTAGACCATTGCTTCCTAATAAGGGAGGACTATTCCATATGGATATTGGTGGCCACCCACCTATTCCAATTGTCTCCTCTTAATAGTTTTTAGTTGAACACATTCTTTTGTACTTCTTTGTAATTGTGGGTTCTACACTTTCGGGGCTGTCTGAAGCCCTACACATCTTCCAAGTGGATACTAGTGGCCTCCCACCTAATCCAACTAGATTATTTTGTATGTTTTCATGTCAGCGCATCTTTCTGTACTTCCAAGGCCGTTTTGGGGCCCTAAGTAGTGTTTTTTGGCTCACCATAGTCAAATTGTAGACATATTCAGAGTTTTACGACGTAATTCATAGTTATCAAAAAGACCTTTCCAGTGGGCTATCACGCACCTAAAATGGAGTTCGTATGTAAAGGTTACGACCCCGAGAAGTTGAGGTACCACTTACCCATAGGGGCCCACATAACTTTTGGCGTTTCATCTCCTAGGGTTAGGTTTTTGGATGTCTAGGGTTTTGACATTCATGAGTAATGACAAAAATGCCTCTGGAGCCTCATTGTAACCATTCTTCTCAAACAAATGCATGTAGAAGCAACATCTCTTCTTAGAGATAGCTACCACCATTCGAGCAAGTTGTTTCAGTTTTGCAGTTTTACAGTTTCAACCTATTTCATCTATTCAATAGAAGATATTGTTCACTGGATATCTATTTTATTCTCCATATCTCAGTGTTTATTGTTTTCAGTCTGTTAATCAGTTTGTTCCGCTCCTAAATCCGGATCAAGAGATTATTCTCTCCCCCTCCACTAGTACTGTTGACAGTCTTTTTAACTAGGTGGGTTGCTAGAGCACTGCTCATGGAGGTAGTATTCTTAGGAGTGATAAATGGAGATTGAGCACTTATTTCAGTGGGAAATTTTCCCTTTTGCTTGTAAATATCATTACTACTAAATAATGTTTCTAAATCGTCAGTGTTATGTACATGAGTGCTTTGGTTGTTAACTTCTTCTTCTTCACTCAAGATAGTTTTAATGAAAGAGTTGCTGAACCCTATTGATAGCATATGTCCAACAAAGATTTTGATTGGATCAAAACCTTTTTTCTTTTCAACATACTTTAAACTCACATTGTTAAAATGATTTGCAAATTCATCAATTTTATTTATATTTATGAAAACAAACTCTCCAATCTTCCATGGCAGGGGAATAAACCTTTTTTTTCTTTTTTCATGGAAAAAGTGCAACCAAAAATTATATTGCCTCACTACCTCTCTAATGAATAATTTATTGGGTACATAATACAGAAGAAAAGAAGGATTTTCTTTTGAGTAGAATATCCTTATGATATTATGATTCTCCATTTTCTCTATTGTCCTCTTTTTCTCTAAACATTTGGTAGCTTCAACGAATATCCTGGGAGTGTTTTCGCCCAACAATTTTTTTTTGAAGACTGAAACAAAGTCATTATACACTTCATATAAAAATAGAGGGGTTTTGTACCTCCATAGTTCTTGATACCAAAAGGTAATGGGATCTGCTTCAAAATTTACCCTTTTACTGATGGTCATGTTTGGGAATTGGCAACAGTGCATGATCGCAAATATCAAATAAGAGGCCATAAAGAATTTTCTATCTTTTTTGTAATGTGGCAATTGAGAAGAGATTTCGATAGAAATGAGCTTTCCCCAATAAAAAATAGTTTGTTCTTGAACTGTAAAATACATAATATATAAAATCATCCAAGCTATAGAAGCAGTGGTCTCCTGACTTGTTACTCTAGTAAATAACCATGTAATTTCTCAATAGGGATTCTTTAGAAATTCAACCTGGATTCTATTTATGTCTATTGGGATAGATGCAGGATTCTCCAATTACTCAGGAAGGAGGTCAAGCCCATTATTATGCTTCTTCAATAATTCTCTGCAATCTTCACCTTTGACAGTAAGATTCAACTCTAGCAATTTTAACATCTTGTAGAAGACTTGAGGTGAAAGAGAAATAAAAGAATTTCCATGGAGTTGTATGATTCTTTGATTCAGTATGTATTTTTCCACACACCGTGCAATGATTTCCTTAAAGTCGAAAAAATCAGAAACACAACTAGCACGAGAAATTCCATATGATCCAGGTGGATATTGGTGGCCACCCACCTTTTCCAACTAGCTCAAAACAGTTTTTTGGCAACTTTGGCAATTTACTATTTTTAGCGGTTTTAACTTCCGGGGCCATTTTGAGGGATTGAATGAAGGTTTTTTGGGATAGATATTCTAAATGATATATGAAGGCATGATTGAGCCCCCAAAATTAATCTCCTCGAAGATACCTTTCCAACGGGCTATCATATGCCTAAAATAGAGATCATATGCAAAAATTACGACCTCGGGAAGTTGATGTACTAACTTACCCAAATGGGGCCCACATGAATTTTGGCGCTTCATCTCCTAGGGTTAGGTTTTTGGATTTTTAGGGTTTTGGGCATTCCTCTTTATTGTAAAAAGGTCTTCATAGCCTCATTGTAATCATCTTCTTGCGAATACGAGTAGCCATCACATCTCTTCTCAAAGATAAGCTGCCACCATTCTAGCGAGTCTTTCACTCTGTATTTTTACAATCTCTGTACATTTATTTCATTAATAGAAATCATGTATTACTGTACATCTGTGTTTATGGATGCATCTCTGATACATTTTCATTATATTATTGAATATCTGTGATATCTCTGTGCATTTCTTTATTATATCTACGCTCTCATTTTGTGCCAAAATTAATCTGGATCAATGGTATCAGAGCAGGATGCTCTTGATCGTTTTTCAATGCATGTCCCTAACGAGGTCTGAGTATATAAATTTGGGTCTCGAGCTTGTCTCTCTTGAATAAAATCGCTCTCGCACGCCCAAGAAACCATCCATGGCGGAAGAAAAGAAAAATGATGAAGCAAACAATCCTATAAATTTGTTGCTTGAGCAAGCTCTCATGCGACAAAGGGATGAAATGATGAAGAATTTTTCCCACATCCTTCAATGCCTACCGATAGTAACAGACGCATCTTCATTAAACAACCACTTTGGAAGCACCTCTCATTTCAAGGTACAGGTTAATTTTGATATTCCTGTATTTGAAGGTCGAATAGATGTGGATGCCCTAGACAAATGGTTAAATATGTTAGAAGGTTATTTCTCTGTTCATAATTTTTCTGACAGAGAAAAGATCACCATCGCACTCCTTAAATCTCTCCCCCATGTCAAACATTGGTAGAAAACTTACTAGGAGAAAAATTCCACAGAGGAGTTTGGAATATATGGGGCTGAGCCCACTTGGGATTTTTTTGTGGATGCAGTAAAGGAACAATATTACCTTGTTGGAAACTATGAGGACCAGTACATGAGATAGACCACACTGCGGCGAGAGAGGGGCCAAGTAGTTCTGGAGTTCACTAATACCTTCCATACCTTGTGCACCAAGCTGGGTATCAAAGACTCCGAACGACAATTGGTTCTAAAATACTGTGGGGCTACACAGATACATCCAAACTGAAATGGATTTTCTGGACATCTCATCACTCGATGTTGCTTATCGATATGCTATTAAAATCGAGAAGAAATTTAAGCACCAAAACAAACAGGAGTTAGGGTCTGCAAATATGCAACAAACAAAGTATGACAAAGATGGTCCTAACAAACAGTCTCTTGAAAACCAGTCCAGCCACAGGAAAAGAAGGGTCACGGGAAGAAAAAGAAGTACATCGTAAAATGGTGTGATTTCCACAAAAGCCCCTAGCACAACACCGATGAATGTAGCTCAAAATAGTCATTGGTGGTCGAGATCAAAGAAAAGGAGATGAACCCTAATTTTGAATCTCATTCTGAAAATACTGGTAAAAGACAGATCATCGACGCAGACCCCACTGCTATTGTCGTGACCGCAACAATTCAACCAGAAGAACCAACAGATCCTGAAGAGGGGAAGTGCCTTTTTTATTCACAGATATGGGTGAAGTGGACCCCACTGCATTTTATTATTGATATTGAAATCTAGAAGAACCTCATCTTAGAAGAGGTTGTCAAGTAGTTGGGATTGTCGACAACACCACACCTTCAACCATACAACATCAGGTGGCTTCGCCAAGGATGAGATCTTCGTGTCAGCCAGCAGTGTCAATTGTCATACAACATCCAACCCTTCAAGTATGAGGTATTATGTGATGTCTCCCCATTGGATGTCTGTGATGTTCTCTTGGTCCAACCATATATGTGGAAGTGTCATGTTGTTTATGAGTCTCATCCCCGCAGTGTCATTATTTCTTTGGGAGGTCATCTCTACAGAATACCAGAGGTAGTTTCGACTACTTTCCCATATAAAAAGTGTCGCAAGGTAGTATCTCATACTACAAAATTTATCTTCTTTACAATTTGTTCAAAAGGTGAACAAAAGGATACTGCAACCACTACAGCCTCGACCCAAGCACCTTCTATCCAACAAAAGCAGGTCAAAAATATTGTAGCAAAGTGTAAAGATTCCTTCTGCACAAAATAATCTCATGTATCCAGACTAGTTAAAAAGGTCTAACCCTTCCAACCACATTCTCGTGATATCCTTCCACAAACTAAGCAACGCAATGTCTCCAGCAAGGCAAGCAACTCACCAAGATTCAGATTCAACAAACGCTTTTTCCTATCCCCTGAGAACTCAACGCAATTTATACCATTTCTTCCTAAAGAGGAAGTATTTATCCAGGTGGATATCGATGGCCACCCACCTTTTCTAATTGTCTCAAAACATTTTTCTAGCAATTTTGACAATTTACTATTTTTAGCAGTTTTAACTTCCGGGGCCATTTTAAGGGCCTAAATGAAGGTCTTTTTGGATCAAGCTTCTCAATGTTACATAAAGGCATGATTGAACCCCCAAAATGAATCTCCTCAATGATACCTTTCCAACGGGCTATCATACACCTAAAACGAAGATCGTATGCAAAAGTTACGACTCCGAGAAGTTGATGTACTAACTTACCCAAATGGGGCCCACATGAATTTTTGTGCTTCATCTCCTAGGGTTAGGTTTTTGGATGTCTAGGGTTTTTGGCATTCCTTTTTATTGTAAAAAGACCTTCAGAGCATCATTGTAATCATCTTCTTGCGAATGCGAGTAGCCATCACATCTCTTCTCAGAGATAAGTTGCCACCATTCTAGCGAGTCTTTCGCTTTGTATTTTTATAGTCTCTGTACATTTATTTCATTAATAGAAATCGTGTATTATTGTATATTTGTGTTTATGGTTGCATCTCTGATACATTTATGTTATATTATTGAATATTTGCGATATCTCTGTGCATTTCTTTATTATATCTCTGCTCTCATTTCGTGCCGAAAATAATACGGATCACCATATGTCCAAATTACATTCTTGGCTTTCTATGCAGTGGGAGGGGAGGAATAATACCAATATGCTCTCGACCAGTTGAATTTTTGATCTTCGTAGCTAAAAATATTCAAAGTGTCACCACATAACATTGTCGAGATGATGTTTCCATTAATTTGACAAAACTATTTCTTCAGTTGGATAATGATCTCAAATAAAACTTTTTGGAAAGATAATGATATTTTAATCCCTTGGA
The DNA here is from genome assembly GCA_000966675.3 of Picea glauca. Taxonomy (NCBI): domain Eukaryota; kingdom Viridiplantae; phylum Streptophyta; class Pinopsida; order Pinales; family Pinaceae; genus Picea; species Picea glauca. Next base: position 3,169 of record JZKD02S0604400.1, on the reverse strand, counting down.
AAATGAAGATTAAAAGAGATTTTAATGAAGTGTTCCTCGAGCCTTTCTCCATTAATCACAATCGTTTCATGTCTTGCGCAACAATTATTAGCATTTAAACAATACTTATTGTGTATTGGGAAAAACAAAAAAATGGTGGGGACAGGTGTGAGAGATTTTCAATATAAGATTTTTGTGAACCCGCTAACCCAGGAACCAACCAACCCACGGTTGTACAGATGATAAAAAATACACTAAGTGTAGAGGAACGGTCGGTCAGACACGTGTGCATGAAGAATGAAATACTTTGGAGCCCGACACTCGCAACGAGGCTAAAGTTTAAGTGATGGTCAAAATGTAGATCACGGAACTTGAAGTGCAAAGTGAGGGTCACAGAAAAAGGAGAGTGAATGTTTGAACCCGCGAACCTTGGAAATTGAAGAAAAATTCTATGTGTTGAAACAGACTTATGAAATGAGTAAGTGGATGGAAATGAAATCCCGCCAATCTGGGAACCCGTAAACTAAAATATGGCTAAGTATAGTAACCCAGAAAGGGAAAAAAGGAAATGGGAATAAGGGAAGGTATGGAAGGGGAAAAATAAATAGAATAAATAAGTGGGGAAAATACAATGTGGAAGGGAAGAATGGAAGCACGAAAATTGCTTAGCAACAAAATTCTCACATATGAAGGTTTCCATTTATCATCCAATGTACACATTTATTTCGCTAAAAAAAAATACAATTTTGATCATTTTTGGGAAAGGTTTATGGGTTCCTCTGGTTGCCAACCCCTTATTTCATGTGGATAATTAATTTAACCACCTGATTGGAGTATTAAAATGACCCAAGGGGTATAGGAGAAATCATCATGCCATTTTGCACCATTATGTTGGCCATATATTTCATTGTTTGCAAGCCCCTTATCCCGTGCCTATGATTTAAACCCTCAGATATGGAAACCCTTGTTTCCAAACATCCTTGCTCCTGTTATCTTTTCAAGAAGAATTCATTACTCTTTCTTGGACCTATTTGATCATAGGGATTGGAGGTAGTGTTGATCATCATTAAGATGGGTGGAGGGACTTGGAGTCCAGTTCAGCAGAAGTGATGCAACGGTTATAGGTGGTAACTACCCTTGATTCTATTGTTTATTAATAAAAGAACTATGTTTCCCACCCCATTTTTTGTTTTAGTTTATTATTATTTCATTTTGGCCAATTTATTAGCTAAAACACTAATGGATTTGTTTTCAATTATCTTAGGTGAGAATTAGTTATCTTATAACTACCCCTTTGCAGTTGTCTTCTTCATTGTTTGTAGGTGTTTGAAGGAACTATTGGAGAAGAAAGCTGGAGTAAAAGGTTTCAATCGAGGGATCATCATCGAATATTTCGAACCAAATATGTCTCCCACTTTCTGACTAAAATTTAGTTAGTTAGTTATAATATTACTTGATTTTTCTTTTGGGATTGAGTGTAATCTTTTGGTCCATGCTTTGTTGTGGTTGTAACCCAGAACCATAGGAGAACTTTCTTTGTTGACAACCATGACTAACAAAAGATAACCATGGTTAACAAATTTCAACGATGATAAACATAATAATATGAAATAACTATATGGGAATGTCACAATATAACCTAACCCTTGAGAAACATCACATTATGACATAATCATTCAAGAACATAGCAATTTGACATAAGTCAACCAAGATTAACGACATAGTGCTACCCAACCATTGAGGAACATCATAATTCAATATATTTTTTCATGAACATCACAATGCGACATAACCCTTCCAAAATATAGCAATGAGACATAAGTCAACCTTAAAAAAAATAAAATGTGACCTAACCTTTCAAAAAGACATCAATTCCACATAAGTCAAACATTGCAATGTGACATTACTATAGTAAACCTTGAAAAATGTAGCAATTCAACATACCTCAACCATGATGAACATTGCAATGTGACATTACCATTAAGTAACATCACAAATGTAACAAAACCCTTGATGAATATCACAATGCGAAAAATTCTTTCGAGAACATCACAATCATTTACGAGAACAGATGAGATGAAGGGTCCTTTTGGTAGTAGCAAAACTGTATGATACTCCGAGGGAAACCAAATTGTATGATATGCGAGCTCAAAATTAGAAACCTGGTGTATGCTTGATATCGAAGGTTTGAAGAGCCGCACTGATATGGCTTCCCAACTGATAGAAAGCTCCTCAGTTTTTCACTTTAGCTTGTACTACAAATCAAATGGTGTGGGCATGGCCTTTCTCTTCTTCGACTTTGACGATTGCAGTCGAGTGCGTCTCTTTCCCAGTGGATCTGTTGGTTGCACATTGCTCTGTCTAAGTTGATGTCGATGGTGGGGTTTTGGTGGGAGCGGCCAGGGAATACCTTAACGGGTGAAAGCAAATACCTTAACGCGTGAAAGCAAATAATACCTTTCGCTTTCACGCATTAAAACAGATACAAATATTAGCTTTAATAATACCTTAACGCGTGAAAGCAAATAATACCTTTCGCTTTCACCCATTGAAACAGATACAAATAATACCTTTAATAGCATTTCTATTACTAAACGTTTTCATTTTCATGGTCTAACGCATTAATGCGTGGAAGCAAATAATATACAAAAGATTTGATGCCTGCCATATATTTATATAATATAAAAGATTTGATGCGTGTCATCTTTCATTTCTTCGTCCCTATCATTTCATTTATCTCTTTTTTAAACCTCTCCTAACCAAATTTGACATTATAATTAAATTATTTATTTAAATGTGTAAGTTTTTTAATATTAATCAAATAACAATCTATTAATTAAACTTTCTCTTATGTTTAGGCATTCCATCATTCCTTTAGTTTATTTGTATTTCCAACTTGAGTGTTTTTTCAGAATTGAAAATCCTTGTAGGCGTCCCGGTTCAATAAAAGTACAAGTTTTGTTTTACGGAAAAGTAACTAGGGTTAAGGGTTATTAATATAATTATCTTTAATGGTTATTAGGGTTAAGGTAAAATTAAAATTAAGATTATTCTTATTAAATGTAGAATTATGATAAAGGTTATTTGTATTAGGATTTATTTTATAATAATAAAAAAATAAAAACAAAAAATTAATTTAAAATAATAATTTAATAGTTTTAAATTTAATATATTACTAATTTGTTAATAT
>JZKD02S0604389.1:0-15944 GCA_000966675.3 Picea glauca | reverse complement strand
CAAATTAAAACATATACACACAGAAAATCTTGTGGAACTTTATATATAAAACTCAAAAAAAACAAATACATTATGTAAATGCACATATTCATATGGAGATAATAGTGAACATATACATGCAGCATAGATAGGAAATACCCATAAATATAAAGACAGGTATAAACCACACATAGGATAAACCCATAAAAACAAACACATAAATAATAATGTCGCATGTAATTTAACACACAATTAACACTTATCTTGGTAAGAATATCACCAAATGTGTACAGACCTTCCACGAACCTCCCAGCCTTAGACCACACTGCTCATCACTCTCAGTAGTGTGTCACCTCCGAGATGGGACTAAACTCCACCTGGGTAAAGGGATTTCTAACTAGGTTGATGTAACTTAGACAACAGGAAAGACTATGTCACAGGTGCCAACTCAAACTAACAGCATACAATCCCTCATTCTCCACATGCTTGTCCCACCCTAGGAAGTGTGCCCCTTCTTTGCTCAATAGTCCCTTGGCTGCCCCACTTCTCTTATAGGGCTTCAGCAATAGGCTAGATAGGAAGTCTCAGAGACCTATAGCTGCAGTTTAGAACCTTCAGGAATCAATTCCCATCAATTATCTCACCTAGAGAGAAATCTCTCACGGGCCTGACAACATGCCTCTTCCATATCCCTCGGGCCTGAAAACCTGCTTCTTCAGTCTAGCTCCCAAGATAACCAGGTATAGATATAGGTATGGGTATGGATATAGGTATTGGTTTAGGTACATATACTGACGAAAGACAGATACAAGAGTGAGTGAATGATGATGGCATGAATGGGAAAATGAACCAAGTCCAAACTATATGTATGCATGTTCCCAACTTGACACTTGTCATGTTGGGAGCTACTTTGGCCCACTTGTCTCCATCTTTAGAACTTAGGATCAAATAATTATCCATACTTTATACTTTAAGGAATATTAATATAATATTCCTTTTTGGCTAAATCTCCCTAGCTTATCCCTTTTCCTTAAGTCCCCCCCCCCCTTTCCCTAACTAGTGGATTTTATTCCTCCATACTCTTTTATCGTGGTCGTTCTACACACAGTGATGTATTATATTAATGATGAGACTATACAAAAATAGGCTCACTGGCCTTTAGCATCTAGGCTCTCTAACCTAATTCAAAACATAAGCCTCCTAGCTTATAATAACTGGCTCAATATCCCACAAAACACAACATATACACAAAGGTTCCCTGGCCTCAAAATCGAGCACACTTAATTTTGTTGCACGCGGTATACTGGAATGTGAAAGCTTCATAATTTTAGTACATAGTACATGTGCGCACTATGCCATTGAAATTGCATACAAAAATTATATCAAACTGCTCACCAGCTTAAGTACATTTGCATTTACATTTATAGTTGGGGTTCGACCTAGGGGTATTAAAATCATGCAGCTAGCCATGACGTTCAAAGGTTGTGCACCATTGTGGTACATGAAGTATCAGACCACTACGTCGGTAGGACAATCAAGGACATTGGTAGAGATTGGACAAGCCTTGTTAAAGGAATTTCTGAAGTTGAAATCTGAGTCACAGTATATCACAGAGATGAAAGAAATTAAGCAAATACAGAATGAGATAGTTTGGGATTACAATCAAATTTTTAAATATGTGATGGGTATATTAACATTTCAGATTCCTACTGAACAACATAGAGAATGGTTTATTGCAGGTTTGTTGTCACACATTCATTTTCCTCTGACGTATTAGAAGGTCACGTCACAACCAAAAGCATTATAAATTAATATGAAGTTAGAAGCATCTCCTGTAGGAGATGGCACAAGAATGGAACAAGTTGAGTCACAGTTAGTTGCGCTAAGGATTCAGTTGTCAGAAATAAAGAAAGAAAAAGGAAAATCATGAAAAAGTTTGGTTTATTACAAGTAATATAGAAGTCCATCGTAAGGAAGAATGCCCATCATTTGTGCATTATATGGCTACAGGGTTACCGAACCCTTTGGAAGGAGGAGTAGGGTATTGTGAAATATGCAAGACATGGGGATATCATCCAACTACTTGTTCATTATTGCAGAAGTATCAGAGTGTGCTATGGAATTTGTTCTGTAATTTTTGCGATTATGTAGGACTCAATGAGAGATTGTTCAACATTCGAATTAATGAGAGAGTGCACTTCAAATGTGAACAAAATCCAAGAAGAAATTGTCACAACGGAGGGGGGATTTCCATAGTATAATACCCTGAGAGGCTTTAATTAGGGTGTACGAGGAGGATTTGACAAAGGTCAAGGGTGAGGTGGATTTGGTAGAGGAGGCAGAGGACCAATCATTTGTTATAATTGCAATCAATCGATACATTTAGCAAAAGACTACTTGAATCCTTGCACGATCTGAACGTACTACATAGCATTGGACCATGTGACAAAGGATTGTCCTCAACTGATAGTGAAATGGAAGGAAAGAGGAATCAAAATCAAAACCAGAATCAGAACTTGAACATACATATGATAGCAGTCGAGGAACACAACAATCAACCCAGAATAGTAGTCATTATGTCCAGAGGAACAAGAATCGGAGTGGATGTGACAGAAAAAGGAAAGGGGGTCGAGCAATGGATAAGGAAAGAAGTTGATCCTACACCGAAATTTAACCCACAAAAAGAGAAAGAGACATATCAGCAAGCCATGAAGGAAATACTAGGACTGGAATGGATAACATCAACATAAAATGTTCCACCATTATATGATATGTCATCAGTCTATGATTGCACCATCCCAGAAAGATCAGTTGAGAAGTTAAACAATTTGAAATATTTTCTAAAGAGTTTTTTAGAGTTGATGAAGGATGAAACAATGTTGAATGAATTGCACAGGATGATCGATTAGTGCACCCAAGACAGAATAGTACCTACGGCACAAAGATCAGTGAACCAAGTATTTCACAAGAAGAGGAAAAACAAAGAATTCAGATTAAGTGCATGGATAAGAGAGTATGACATGAATAATGTCATCTTGAACTTAGGATTGAATGTAAATGTTCTTCCAAGACAAATGCGAGAAATGATCGGGAAGCCAAAGTTAGTTTGGTCAACTGTTCAGTTGAGGTTGGAAAACCAGCATAAGATAGTATCGATCGAGAGACTGGTAGGAGTAACTGTTAACATAGATGGAGTGCGTGACGTAGCAGAATTTGAGGTCATTAAGATCATGGATAACAATCAGCCATATCCAACATTGCTCGAAATGGATTGGGCCTTTGATAGCGAGATGATTATTAACTTGAAGAAGAGAGAAATGATTTTCAAAGGAGGAGGCTTAAAGGTCACTGCACCATTAGACCCCACAGAAGCAAGGACATATGTGGAACCTGCAAGAAAAGAAACTGATAACCTTTATAATATGACTGTGTGAATGGATGATTACGTTAATCCTATTGTATATGGTGTGCTTATTTGGATATGCATTAGATATTTTGCATCATATTCAAAGGAAGGAATTGAACATTGAAAACATAGATTGCATGAAGTATCGACCATAAGATGTGCTCGCATTACTCACTCTTTGTGTTGGATCGGAACAGAGGTATGTAATGCACCAAGGTTTGATGGATTAACTGATGTAAGTTGATTTGTACGAGAATTTTAGTTGTATATATGCAAACAAAAAATGTTTTTGGCATTATATGTTTCACTGAAAGCAACCCCAGCGAGATGGTGGGCTACAAATAAGGAAGGAATAGGGGATTGGAAACACTGTAAAAGGCTGAAGCAGATTAGATTTGGAACAAAATAAATTACACACAAGTATACAGATATGAGAAGTTCAATGGATCATTTTGTGAAATGTATGACAACTTGGATACAGGTGTCAAAGTAAGAATGGATGCATAGGTTCATACATACACTTGAGATGGTTCCTAAGAACTGGTATCTAGAACTAGAAGTGCACAGAGGGATAAAATATTGGGAAGAGCTCACCCAGAATTTCAAGGTATCATTTAGTTTTGAAGATGGGTCACCCTCAGTAGATGCAAATCTGCAAGTCATTAGAAGTAAGACTTTTATGGAATAATATCATATAAAAATAGTACATGCATGTAGTGCACATAGAGAATCTGTGAGAGTCCATGAACTACTGGAATGTTACAATGTTACTGAAGAAGATGAAGAGGAAGAAGATCTAAGAAATGTGCAAGCATCATATATTGAAAGGGAGTGTGCAGTAGAAGGTCCAGAACTCGAATCTGATGCATATGCGAAGCCATTAAGAGTGCACAAAGTGAATATTGGAACGAAAGAGAAACCTGAGTTTGTGAATATTGGTGAATATTGGAACGATGAGTCTGTTGACAAGATTGCAAAATTACTATGAAAATATCAAGATCTCTTTTCGACAATCTTTTCATAGATGAAGGGGATAGATGGGGAATTAGGTGAGATGAAGACCTTGTTAAAACTAGATGCTAAGCCAATAATATAGAGACCTTACCAGTTGAATCCGAAGTACAAGGAAAAAGTGAAAGCAAAGCTTGATAGAATCATAGGATTTGGTATCATTGAGCCCGTCACAGAGTCCAAATGGATAATCCAAATGGTAGTTTAAGATAAGAAAACAAGGGGTTATTAGAATTTGTATAGACCTAAGGAAATTGAACGATACCTGTTTACATGACCCTTTTCCAACCCCCTTTACAAAAGATGTTTTATAAAACGTAGGAGGGCAGGAGGCATACTCATTCACTGATGGATTTTTAGGATATCATCAGATAAGATTATTCCATAAGAAAGACACAAGACGACATTTGCAACTAAATGGGGTAGCTACTAGTACATAGAGATGTTGTTTGGGTTAAATAATGCACATGTTGTGTTTTCTAGTGTATTTGTTGCAACCTTTAAGGAATTTATTCATAAGTTTCTTAAAGTGTACTTATATTATTGGATTGTGTTTAGCTTATTAAAATACCACATAGAAATATTTCACTTGATGCTCAATAGATGTAGACGATATCGAGTATCATTAAATTTGAAGACGTGTATTTTCTATGTACCGTTTGGGATATTGTTAGGTCATGTGGTATGCAAGAAAGGTTTATTGGTTGATCCTGCAAAGATCACAATGATTGTTGATTTTCCACCAACTACATTTGTAAGAAAACTGAAAACAACATTGGTTCATACAGGATATTACAGGAAATTTATTAAAGGCTATGCACAAATTATAGCTCCGATGGAAAAGTTATTAAAGAAAGAAGCTAAGTTTCAGTGGAATGAAGACTATCAGTAGGGTCTGGACGTACTGAAGCATAAGTTAGTAACTATGCCCATTCTAGTGTTTCTATATTGGAAGAAAGAGTTTCATGTTCATGTGGATGCATCATTGATAATGCTCAGTGCAGTATTAGCCCAGCCAAGAGAGGGAGAGTTAGACAATCTGATTTCCTTTGCTAGCAGGAAGTTGTTGACTATTGAGAAGAATTAAACAACAACAGAAAGGGAAGGCATGGTGATGGTTTATTCCTTCCAGAAGTTCAAACACTACTTGTTGGGGTCCCATTTCAAGATGTATACAAACCATTCTGCATTGGGACAACTAATGAACAAGCCAGTGTTAGAGAGAGAATTTGCAGATGGTTATTGTTGTTCCAAGAATATGACTTTGAAGTTATTGTAAAGACATGGAAAATGACTGTAGGACCAGATCTGTCACGAATACTGACGGGGGAAGATGCAGGGAACCTAGACGATTTTTTACCAGATGTGAAATTATTTTTAGTTCAAATGGTAGATGACCACTTTGCAGGAATTTTCCAATTTTTTAGTACAAGAATCGCTCCATCCGACACGATATTAGCACAAAAGAAGCATCTAGTGGTTAAAGTAGCGGATTATTAGTTGATCACAAGAAATATATATAAGTTAGGAATAGATGGGATAATGTGACGATGTGTATTAGATCATGAAATACCAATGATCCTAGCAAAGGCGCATGATGGAATTGCAAGAGTTCATTACGCAAGAAAGGAAACAAATGATCAGATATTGCACACAGGTCTATGTTGGCCCACCCTAGATAAGGACACTAAGTAATATTATCAGAGTTGTGATGGTTTCTAGAGAGTAGGAATGCCAACGCGAAGGGATGGGATGCCTTTGAATCCACAAGTCACCTTGCAGACATTTGAAAAATGGGCAGTGGATTTTATCGAACCAATTAATCCACCAAGGAGAAGAATGGGAGCTAGGTACACAATTACCGTGAAAAACTACTTGACAAGATGGGTAGAGTTAGAACCAGTTATAGATTGCATCATAGAGAAGAATGTGAAGTTCTTATTTGAGAATATATTACAAGGTTTGGGTGTCCTAAAGTAATTATGAGAGATATGGGAACTCACTTTTTGAACAAAAAAATTGCAGCACTGACAGAAGAGTTCCAAATTCAACATTGAAATAACACTCTGTATCACCCTCAATCAAACAAAACTATGGAGGCCTTCAATAAGATACTTGAGAATGTATTGACAAAGGTATGTAATGTAGGATGGGACGACTGGGACTTAAGGATTCCTACAGTGCTATGGGCTTATAGAACTACATGCAAGAAGTTGACAAGTCAACACCCTTTAGATTAGCGTATGGTCAAGAAGAAGTCATGCCCATGGAATTTATTGTACCAAGTCTGTGCATTGCTGCGATGGCAGACCTTACGGATTCTGGCTCAATAGAAGAAATATTATCATAGTTATGGTATTAGAGAAAGACCGATTTGTTGCAAGGTTCCATTAGAAAGTACAGAAGGCACGTGAAAAAACATGGCATGATAGACACATCAAGCAGAAGAAGTTCCATACATGAGATTTAGTACTACTCTACAATAGTAAGTTCTTACAACACCCTGGAAAGTTTAGGATGCACTAGCTAGGGCCATACATGATCAGATTTGCGATTGAAGCAGGTGTTATTCAACTGGAACAGTCAGATGGACAAGTCATGGAAGGACTAGTTAACAAGAGTTGTTTGAAACTGTACAAGAATGATCGTTCTTCCATGCACTAGGTGAATTGCATAGGATATGTACCATAGAACTTGTATCATATTGTACTATAGAAATAAAAGGTGGAAAAAGAAAGAAAAAAATAGGAAAAATTAAGAAACGAGTTAAGAAAAAGTAGAAAGTTGAAGAGTCCAAGAAATTAATATTAGTAGGAAAAACATGAAAATGTCACAGAAGAGAAGGAAGTAGGAAGAAGAGAGCACAGACGAAGGATGTAAGTTTGAGCAGAGAGAAGAGATAACACAAAGAGAAGAGATCATGCAAAAGAGAAGAGATCACACAGATAACAATTAAGATAATTTATGAGGAAACATGATGGGAAAAAGTAGTTATGTGGAAACATTAGTCCGAAATGATAGAGACACGTAGCAATAAATGAAAATTAACCTGAATATTTTAACACATTGCTATATATAGAAGAAGATATGATGGAGGATTTAGCATTAATACAACGTTAAGGAATGCATTGAATGCAAAGCACTAGTGGATTAGACAGGAAGTGTAAGTGCAAAGGAAATCTAACAACTAGTGATGAGGTATAAAAGTGAGCGAAGGGTCGACGAGGGAAGGTTATTCTCAGTTACAATTTTCATATAGAGTTGAGTTTCAAATCCAAGTTGCGGAGCCGATTCATAGAGTCGATTCATAGAGCCCAACTTCCTCAACAACAGTACCCAAGAAATGATGAATTCAACCAGCAACGACACCCATAGTTGAAGAGAAACTGAAGGCATCCTCCTCAGCATTGATGTTCCCAAGGAATTACATACCACTAACAAATTCATATGCAAAAATGATCAACTTATAGAAAGATGTGAAGTACCCACTCGTGGAGCCAGAGATTCCAAATGGAGTGATTGTGGAAGAAGACATGTTAGATTTGATACTAGGTTTAAAGTAAGTTGACTATCAAATTATGGATGAGAAAAAATTTCCATAGTTGGTGCTAAGAAAGTACTAGAAGAAATACATTATCTCTAAAACTCAGATGATAGTGATAGATCCACAAATTTGGGCTACGGGGTTGCAGAAAGAAGGTGTTATGAACCTATTCAACATACCACACTTTGGGAGGATCCCAGAGATTAATGCTTGCATAGAAATGTTGCTAAGTTACATGCATGGGGGATACTTGTGGCTCAATAGGCTAGTATCCATTGATACAGACTTGATCATGTGCATTATTGGCCTACCTTCACAAGGGGAGGACCCCTCATTGTTGCTCTCCAACAAGAAGAAAAAAAAGGTTCTATCTGAGAGCATGAAGGAGAAGTTATGTACATTCTAAGGACAACACGAGTTAGATGTTGAAAGCATATGAGACCCAACTGTACAATTCATGACAAAAGCATTATCTTGTAAATTGTTAATAAAGTGTAGAAAACACCAAGTACTAGAAGTAGTAATAGTGACCGTTGAAAGGTGCTTTGAGGGAATCCAGATGAACTAGGTGACGTTCTTACTCAACCAATTCCTGATTGATTGTGAAGAGGTGCAGGATAAAGGTACTGAGTTATGATATTCCTGGATCTTAATTCTAATTTCACTATCAGGATGGAGGGAGCCATATGACACACAGTTTTTGGGAGTCAAGGATAACCCATGTCTAGCTGTGTGATATCAGAACTTATGGCATACTATGCACAAGGCACGACAAATGGAAAACAATGTTTCTTTTATATTTATAAAGAAACCATTAGAGAAATCATTGAGAGGACATCGTGCATACCACCATAGTTGGTCGACGTGTATAAGGAAGTTGCACGCTTTAAGGTAGGGCACCACCATATGTATGTACAAGCAAAAAAGGACCCAGATCAGCAATGGTTTCCCACACAGTAGAGGTTAACCAAGGATGGGATGGGCCATATCATGGTATATTGAGATGATGAGTGGAAGATTCCACCAACGAAAACAGGGCCCTCGGGGAGACAAAACCTGGAAGTACAAGAGATAAATTATGGTGAAGAAGAAGGAACTAAACAAGAAAGATGAAATGACACTGAAGAAAAAACCCATAATACAGCATCACGCACAGATAGGAAGCGGAAAGAACCAGAGGCAGAAAAATATGTACCACAATGGATGAAGTGGAAAGCAATCAAGGAAGTCGCCATCCAAGTCATGATAGAGGAAGACTTGGAAAATATTGGTGATCAAGTTAAAGAAGTCACAAATTACGTCTTTCAGCATGCGACACACTAGTAGGAAGAAATGCATAGAAAGATGCAGGAGAAGATGATTGAGTTCTGCCAATTATTCGAAGCAGCATAGATCCACTAGTACGACAAACAAAATATGAAGAGACAAAATTAACTACAGAGAATGGTGAGATAGGAATGACAATCTCTAAGTCATTAGAAGTAGAAGGTGAACACAAATTGATCAAGTTAGAAACAGGGGCAATAGAGTTCCCCACAATAGAGATGAAGGAACAAGAAATAGCACTAGGTCATATTAACTTAGTCTTATCTCAACTAGCAACAAATGTATTGCAAGAATTGCAGATGAGCATGATGCAAGAGATGAATTTGCACAGAGAAAAGACATCCCATGAATTGGTTAAGGTTATAACAGAGAATGTAGCCTTGGATATGGAATACATCAAATTCACAAAGGAGTGGGATGAGGCCACACAGAAGGTTGAAAGGATGCAACATGCATTCGAGCAGGTCTACAAAGAAATCCCAGAGGCTCAGACAAAGAAGGAGGCCCCAATTGAAGAACAAGTAACAAAGATAAGCGAAGCTTATATTCAATGCTTTCGCACACATATAGTCGAATTAGAAGTGCGCGTGACACCAAGTACTCCACCAGAAGAAAGGGAAAAAAGGGAATAGTCAATGACCAAAGTTGTGGAGAGAATAAAGAACCTAGAGGTAGAATGTGCTAAGCTCTATGTAGAAACCATGTGAGTTTGGACGTAACTAACTGAATATAGGGAGAAACAGGAGATCATCCAGAACATACATGCTGCATAGAAAAAGGTGCAGAAGTTCAAAGCAATAATGGGCACATTACCTCCAACATAAGTGATAATGGAAATAGACGAGAACATGAAATTGTATTTAGAAATGAATCAACTAAGAGTGTTATAGCAAGATTTGCGTCACCCTATGCAAATTTTCTCAGAAGGCCTTTTCCATTTCCTTTTGTAAAATTGAAGTCCCTTTTTGCAGTTCCCGGAGATAAAAATAATATTTTTCCACATATACACTCCCTAACTATTATACAACATGTGTATACATAGGTTGCACCATTACAACCCACGTACATCGGGTTTTGTGCCCAAAATTTAAAAATGGTGTCGGGTTTCCATGTCACATCATGAGATCCATGATCCTTGACCTTCCATATACTGGAAACGTTCCAACTTGGCCCTTCAGTTCCATTTGAAGGCTATAAATGGGCCATATCCAAGATGTGGAAAATAAGAGAAGAATTCAACTTTGAGAGAAAAGTTACTCTGGAGAAATTACTCACTTCATATTGAGTCTGCATCCCTTTGTCCTCTTAAGTCTGAACACATTGTTCATCCCCCAAGCTCTTCCCTACTTGATGGAGAACCTCATTGTTTCTCTTATATGATCTTTCCTTTGGTGGAGGCCTAGCTGGAAGGGACTTAGTTTCTCAGTTTCAAACGTACCGACATGGAAGTTTTTCATTCATATACTTCTGTTGATTAAATTTTAATAGAAATACTCTTTTCTTGTCCAATTAACGTCTTGCAAATATTTGAATTGTTATTCCATGGGAATATTTGTTATGAATATTGATGGATTATGCTATTAAATGTGATAACTTTATATATTATCACCATATGCTTGTGTATCTTGGTTGTTCAGGACAAGTTGTAGGTATATTTCTTTGAGTCGAGTGCTCAATGGTGGACTTCATCGAACGTTTGGATGAGGTAGGCTCTTTACCTTGTCAGATTAGCATATTTGTTTATATAACATACTTGAGATTAGAGTTGATTTCTGCAGTCATTTCCGTCTGTTGTGGTTTACCCCATGCCATAGAGTGATTTTCCTCGTAACAGAATTGGTGACCATACTAGGGATATAATATTCTTTTCGGGGTTTGGAGTGTTTTTCTCCTTTGACTGCTCTCATTTATATCAAGTTTCTTGTCGTCTAATTGCTTGACAGCCTCTGTTTATTTTGAGTCTGAGTTTCTTATCCTTATCCGTAACCTAGCAGTGTTTCAGTACATATACGTAGGTTTTTTCCTGACAGCGCGTACATACGCGTGTTGTCATTCTATAGGAAGCATACATATACGATTTTCTCCTGAAAAGTCGAGTACATCATTCTTGTATGGTTGGTTGTTGAGTTTGATGTTTGTTGGGTAAGTTTTGATGGTTGTTGAGTCTTTTTAGGTCTCTTTCATGACTGTTAAGTGCCTGCAGAGTGATAGGAAACCTTTCTTTGGTTGAATTTTCGGGCGGTTCCTTTCTCATCATCCTTTTCATTGATTGTCCTTGCATCTTGGGTTGGGTGTTTTCTTCTTGATATCCTACTTGGTTTATCTTTGTTTACATACAGTAGAATCTTTATATCAAGTTGTTGTTCAGTCCTTTCATTTTCATTCTTTTATATTGAAAATACAAAAATAATAAACACTTTGCACTGTTGGCATTTGATCTTTTGGGTTCTTATCATTGATCTTAGTACATGTATGGAAAGATTGCATCTTATTTTGAATTGTAGAATTAAATTGAAAATTGCATTTTGAAAATCTTATCATTTATTAGGAGTTGAACTTAGGACTTTTCATTTTATTCATATTCATTTATTTTACTTGCTGAGTCATAACATCATTAGTTTCACGACCGCACCTTTTTGAGTAATCAAGGCCACTAAAAGAAATGTTGATAAATTTAAAATTGATTAGAAACGATTTTATTTTTAGGGTGCACAAACTAGCTTAGGATTTAGAGCCTTGGAATAGGATTTTGTGAGTAAAACTCTCCAAGGCTATTAAAATTAACATATGTGTCTGACTACGGGAGTGGTGAAATCCATTGTATAATTGGTGACATTAGGAGGCTCTGCTTACACTAGATTTAAGCAGGAGGTCGTGTGAAGTTGGTTGAGGGGATATCCCCCCAATACCTTCTTAGCGTCAGATATATTTATGGGGATCTATTCGTATACAGGGATCTTGCTAGTACCTTTACCTCTGTGAGAGGCAGTGCTTTCTAGATTTTGGGCTTTGTTACCCTACCCATATGATAGAACTGACTTACGATTGTTCGCCTACGCATCGGTTATATCGTGGTTCCTTAGTTTCTTGACATAGGTACCACATAGGTTACTTGCAGGGGTTATTTTGCAAGTACCCTGGGTCAGATAAGGTTCGGACAACACACAACCTCTATGGAGGATCACCTCTCTGGGGTGATCTGAATAACTGGTTGTTAATCCCACGAGGGCCCTTATAACTGATTATGATACCTCTAATCTTTTGTAGGGAATCGGAAGCCCCTCTTGGGTGAGACATACCTACTTTAGGGAGGGAGGCCCCTTTCAACCACTTTATCATGTTTATGTGCATATTGTCCTTCTTTTTTTATTTTGGTGTGCTCTTTGATTATTAGTTGGCCTTAGGATTTTGTATTGTGTCGTGAGTTTTCATTGCTATGGTTATTTGAGTCCACGTGACTCCCTCAGTTATCACTACCCAACCCATGGTCTTTGCTCATTCCATGGGGACAAATCCTTTTGTATTTTCGAGTGGTACGCCAAATCATGGTACTCAACCAATACCTTGGGCCTCTAATCATTTTTCTCATGGTATGCCAAACATGTCTTCACACTTGCCATCCTCTGTCTCATCTCCTTATGTGAATCCTAGTTTTGGGTCTGGGGGCATGATGCCTCCTTATTCTCTCTTTTAGTTTGGTGGGAGTCATATCCCTCAACCAAATTCTATGGTAGGAGGTTGGAATATGCCTTCCTATGGATCCAATCCTAGCTTCACTTTTCTAGGAGAAAGTGCTCAAGTGGGCAATCATTCTACCTATAACATCCCATCCTAGTTTCCCTACTACCATTGTGATACAAGAAGTGTGGTCCTTTCTTGGGGGCCCTTCCAGTTCTGATTCATCTTTGGTTTCCCAACATTCTAGTCCTTCTTTGGTCAATACAACAGTCATACTGATGAAATCTTCGGATGACACCCCTCTTTTTTTAGCGGGTGATGTGTCTTTTGACCTTGTTGTCTCGCACCCTCTTCAACAAGCGGTCGTGTCGATGCAATCTTTGACCGACACCACTCATGTTTTGGGGGGTGATGCGTCTATTGACCTTTTTGTCTCACATCCTGTTCAACCAGGGATTTAAAAGGTGGTCGTGCCGATGCAATCTTCAGTCGATACCACTCTTCTCTTGGAGAGTGAAAAGTCTAAGAAAGTGACATTGTCGATGCAATCTTCAGTCAATCCCACTCTTCTTTTGGAGGGTGATGCGTCTTTCGACCACATCCTTAGCATTTATATTCATGTACCTTCTGAACAAGGGAGCATTCCATTCTCTTCGAGTATGCTTCCTCCAAGTCCTAGGTTGGTTTCCTTTTATTGGAATGATCTTGTAGAGCCTCGACTTCCTTCTTCTACACCCTTCCAGATAAGGGGAATTCTTCGATATATTGTAGATAAGGTAACATGTGCAAGTATTTTATCCTCCTCAACTTGGAAATCTTTGGGCTTTCGCAAGCTTGTGTCAACTATCTATGAGTTGTTGAATTTTAATAGAAGTCTTGCACGGGAGCCCTGGCCTCCCCCGTGATATGTTTCTTAGAATAGCATCTGCGAGTCTAGTTTAATCTCTTTTCCGACTCTCTCAAAAAGTGAAAATATTGTCGAGTGAACTTGTCCCTTTCACACTTGTAAATTGGATTGAAAGGACCTCTATTTGGTGTAAGTTTACCCCTTTTTCAAACCAAGTAGACTAAATTTACGAAAAAGGAAATTTTTTGGCGTTAAGTTGTAATTACATCTCATTCTCTTGCTTGCAGTATTGAGCCTATTGCTAGACACCTATGTGACTTCAGTGATCATGGGAGATCAAATTGTACTCCATTGTATACTGATATCTTCATATTGATTTTGATATTGGTTTTACTGGGCCTTGTTCGTGACTATGACAACCTATGGCATCTAGCCACCTTTGTATTTCCTATTCATGGCCATGAATAACTGTTTGGTGTATTTTCACATGGATCTGTAGTGTAATTAAAATTGGCAGCCATGTGCGTAAAGTTGGTATAGATTGTAATATTCTCATAAGCAACTAGTTCATCTAGTTGGGTATCCAATACTCCACTTCTAGGTATTATAATGTATTTTGGCCATCGTAGATACTCCTCTAACCTCACACATTACGAGGCATCTGTTATAGCGATATTTTCCTCACCTTATGCAAATTTTCTCAGAAGGCCTTTTCCATTTCCCTATGCATACTTGAAGTCCCTTTTTATACAACATGTGTATATGCAGGTTGCACCATTACAACCCACGTAAATCGGGTTTTGTTCCAAAAATTAAAAAATGGTGTCTGGTTTCCATGTCACGTCACGAGATCCATGATCCTTGACCTTCCATATACTGGAAATGTTCCAAATCGACCCTTTAGTTCCATTTTAAGGCTATAAATGGGCCATATCCAAGATGTGGAAAATAGGAGAAGAATTGAACTTTGAGATCAAAGTTTCTCTTGAGAAATTACTCACTTCATATTAAGTCTGCATCCCTTTGTCCTTTTAATTTTGAATGCATTGTTCATCCCCCAAGATCTTCCCTACTTGATGGGGAACCTCATTGTTTCTCTTATATGAGCTTGCCTTTGGTGGAGGATTGAAGTGGTGGAGGCCCAACTGGAAGGGACTTAGTTTCTCGGTTCCGAATGTGCCGACACAAAATTTTATCATTCATATACGTATGTTGATTAAATTTTAATAGAAATACTCGTTTCATGTCCAATTAATGCCTTGCAAATATTTGAATTGTTATTCCATGGGAATATTTGTTATGAATATTGATGGATTATGCTATTAAATGTGCTAACTTTATATATTATCACCATATTCTTGTGTATCTTGGTTGTTGAGGAAAAGTTGCAGGTATATTTCTTTGATTCAAGTGCTCAACGATGGACTTCATCGAACGTCTAGATGAGGTAGGCTCTTTACCTTGTCTGATTAGCATATTTGTTTATATAGCATACTTGAGATTATAGTTGATTTCTACAGTCATTTCTGTCTGTTGTGGTTTACCCAATGCCATAGAGTGATTTTCCTCGTAACAAAGAGTGGAGTAGCAGGATCGCATGAAAAATATTGAAGTACTACAAGAAGAAGCCTATAGGGTGAAAATGACCATATCATCCACTCGAGGTATAATCAAATAGGAAATCAAAGAAAGTGTTGAGAAGATGCAGGCTCAGGTTACTATCGAAACAATCAACACAATTTTGTAGAAGGAGACAGAGGTAAAGGATAAGGCCACGATAGCAAAGGAGATAGTTGAAAATTTCATGGTGAACTGGATGAATGCCTGAGTGGCTCAGAAAGAGCCACATGTGAGTGTTGGGGGCATGTTGGATAGGTGTTTTGGATAAGTTTTGATAAGTCTTGGGAATCACATAGGAACAAATTGTGTGATATTTTGCATAAGGAGCAACGTATGCACGCAAATCATTTGCAACATGTTTGGGAGCCAGTGCGCAAAAGGAAGAAATTAGTTAATATTTCTGGACATTTTGTCCAAATTGTAATGGGATTGTCCCTTTTGTAAAACTATAAATGGTAATGGGTTTTTTGGTAGAATTAGTTTGGTAGTGAGAGTTTTTTCGTGAAGTTATTTTTAGTTCATCAATTTTGGGA
>JZKD02S0604367.1:0-15944 GCA_000966675.3 Picea glauca | reverse complement strand
GAAATAATGTGGTCAAGTGTCTATGGGTCTATAATACTAAATTTAGGTTCGAAGTTGTTGCTAAAAGACATAAGGCTCATTTGGTACAATTTTTTTTTTCTCAACAAGAACGTACTAATTACATTGAAACTATTACCCCTATTGTAAATATGAACTCCATTCGACTGATTCTTTCACTTGATACTCATTTTGGATGGGAGGTACATAAAATGGATGTCAACAGTGCTTTTGTACATGGTGATCTCATTGAATATATTTATATGGAGAAACCCCTTGGATTTGAAATGGATGGAAGTTATGTCCCAATTAAAGAAACCCTTGTATGGTTTAAAATGGGCCACAAAGGCATGGAATGAAAACATGGATAATTTTTCCCTCAATATCAATTTTGAATTCTATCAATCAAATCCAAGTACCCATGTATGGCATGTTGATGGTGAACAAAATAATTTTTTCATTGTATGTGGATGACTTGGTCATAAGTCGATGCAATGAAAAATTTATTTTGGGTTTGAAGAAATAATTGGTAGATACATTTGAGATGATTGACATTGGTCTATTACATTTCTTTTCTGGCATGCAAGTATTGTAAATGGATGGTATCCTTATTTCTCAACCTAGATATGTGTTGAACCTTTTACATAAGTTTATAATGGAAGTTTAGAGACATAGTTCACCTAATAAAAATACTCTTATCACATAGTTATACAATTTTTTCTTGGTGATGAGTGCATTTGATGATTGGATAAGGAATACAAAATATTAGCATAAGTAGTTAGAAGATGATATGATAATATAAACTAGCTTCCTATCCCAAGTCTTCCTACTACCTACACCATTTTTCCCTAGTTTGAGTATCAGAATAGAGTTTGATATTTTCATGGAACAAACAACAATGCTCCTTAGCATAGTTATATTGATTACACACTTCAACAATTGTTGTAGATAAATGTACAAACTATAACACTATACATAGGCTAATCCAATAACTTTATGATGTAGAGACATATCATCAAAAGATTTGTTCACGGTGCGTGATAATGTTCCAAGATAGTTATTTGGTAGTTCCAATAAACAATGTGAGATATACTTATCAATGAAATACTTAGTTTTGATGAGATAGAGTTCATTGTGCATCTCACTAGCTCCACTTTGTAGATTTATCTAAGAGAGTGAAGGTGAGTTCTAAATAGAACATAATTACAACCAACTCACCATGTTTGTAAAATTTGTAGTTTTCCACATCATAATTGGCTTCTAAATTTTGCACCAAATTCTTTAGAATGGAATTGGACAACATTTTAGCATAAGTGTTTCAACATTAGTTCATCACTTCATGATTTTAGGGGGAGATAGTTTTATTTCACACATCATTTGGATCAAGAAACCTTTTAGGGTTTTGATAGTGTTGAGCCATGATTGGTGCTTGTGATAAAATCCTTTTGTTCCCTTAGAGAGTGTATTGTTTGTTGTATTTCAAAGTTATCTTGTTCTATACATGTGTTTTCTACATGCTATCTTATTAATCATAATTTTCAAATAACATTTTTTTTAATATAACAATTATAAATTTAATTATGAACACTTATTATAACCTTATGAGTAAAATAAATATAAAAAAAAACATTTCATAAGAATAATTATTCAAATTATTTTTTCCATTCATTAACCAAATCCAATATTTGCATACAAATTAATACAAAATAAACCAAATAGAATATTTAGCATACGTTTTTTAATAAAAGATTCAACTAATACTTACATATTTTTACATACTTTTTTAATAGAATATTCATAAAATTGGTAATAGAGTTAACAATTGTATACATCAAAATGTATTATTATATACTCTTTATATTTAATAATTTAAACTTAATTAAATATATTTAATATATTATAATAGGTGATAATATAAATGAATAAAATATTTGAAAAAATTAAATATAATAATTGTGATTTTAATAAATGAATATATTATAGGTTTGTCTTGTAATCTTTGAATAATAAAAATTAATAAAAGAATATTATTATTACATCATCATTATTATTAGTGAATAATCATATCATAATTTTTTTATTATAAATTATGAAAAAGACATAATTATTCAAATCACAATAATTTCACTTATAATATTTATGTATCTTTCTTTCTAAACATGATTAATCAACATATTGTTTCTTGCTCGACAACAAACAATTCACCTTGAAGAATAATTAAACATAATATGGAATTAATGGTTATATGTTTTTGCAATCACAATCCAAATTAAAAAAAAACCATAAAACTAAAGTCAAATATTATAAAGAGGCATACATCTCAAATTTAACTTAAAAACAAAGAAATCATTAGCATGCTCATAATAAATTTTATAAATCAAACAACAACACCATCAACATGATATAAAAAAACATAATATACATGTGTACTATATTGTTTATAGCGCACCAGTTCAATTGAAAGTGCATTGCTGTGATTGTTATGTAAAAATGCACCAAAAAATAATTTAATTGACAATGTACATATGCCAACCTCGAAAATTAAAGATTTCGGAGGAAATCGCTCTTCGATGCCTCTCATAATTTAGTACACAGACTCAATCCTCTACCATCTCTTAGTGCTCTGGCTTGCATCTCTTCCTCTGTTGGTCGCTAACCTTTCTCCAAGATACGGTCCTCATTTGTCAATATTATACCTAGACCTCCTCTTCTTCACCTTATGGGGCTTATTGGATGAATATTTGATGTCATGGAGGAATTTTGTAACCCCAAAGTATCTGTAATTGGGGCCCTTACTGATGGAACCAAACACATCAACTTTGTTCCCTTCCAAAATTTTCATCTTGGCCCCTACTTTGGCATAATTAAGAATACCAAGCTATACATGGGGCAACAAAATCTACCTCTCTCTGCTCCTAGTTTCCCTTGTCTTGTTCTCCCATTTCTTCTAGAACATCCTCCTCTTCCTCGAATAGGACCAGATTAATAGAAAAAACCTCACCACTCTTGATTGTCAACTTGGAATCGTTCTTGACAGAATCGATCCTCTACCATTCCCTTAGTTCTCTGGCCTGTATCTCCTCCTCCACAGGCTACTTGACTTTCTCCAAGTTACAGTCCTCATCATCCATATAGAATTATTTCCATACAAGAGAAAAGAGAGCAGAGTAGCTTCACGTTCTAGCTCGGTTTTCTCCCATAATGGTTTCCCATAACAAATCTTTGTGTTATTTTGTGGATGGTATGTGGTTGTATTTTATTGTTCTCTATTTTCCACATTTTATCTATTTCATGAATAAGCAGAAAATTAGTAACTAAAGATTATGGAATCTAAGGGAATTTAACCTTCATAATGTAGATTTCAATTTTATTTATGAGATCTGTTGTGAAAAACTATTCTAATGGAATATCCATGACAATTTACAGATCATTGAGTCTGTCAATAGGGAGGCCAGGTTGATGGTCAAGAGTGGAGAGGTTGTTTCCATTGAACTAGTCCTATTTGATAAAGAGGAGGACATGGAGAAACAAATGGGAGGTCATGACAAGGGAAGAAAAAAATAGAGAGAGAGAGAGAGACTTTGTTTCCCATGTGCCCCTTTTGGATGAGAAATATATCAAACACATGGTTGTGGAGAAGAAGAAACGTGAGCTTATTAGTAAATAAACAAGTGAGAATCTCATGGAGGAATAGGTCAAGGGTCAAGGAAATGCTTGATATTCAATGATAAGGCATACCAGTAAAGTTTATGGATCATCATTTTTTTTTTCCAAAATTCTCTTCTTAACTTCTATTAAATATATAATATGGGCCTTAGGTCATTCTTGAGGTTGACAGAGTATTATAATTGAGACATCCACTAGGGTTCCTTTCTTGCTAATCAGGAAAAAGAGGCACTGAGAAGCTTTGATCATAGAGCTTGGTAGTCTTAATTATTCCAAAGTAGGGCCCAATATGACAGATTTGGAAGGAAATGAATTTGATATGCCTGATGCCTTTGGAAAGGGCCCCGATTATAGACACTTTGGGGATACAAAATTCCTACTTGGACTCAAAGAACTATTGGATAATCCCCTTGAGGTGAAGAAGAGGAAGTCTAGGTATGAAATTTATAGGAAATTGACACCAGTTCATATTGTGGCTACAAGAATGACGAGGATAGTATCTTGGAGAAATTCAAGCAACCTGTGGAGCAGGAGATGTGAGCCAGAGACCTAAGGGAGTAGCATAGGATCGATCTTGTGCACTAAATTATGATAGGCACCAAAGAGTGACCTCCATTTTCTACTCCGCAAATCAAAAACTTCGTAAAATTTAATTTTTGAAGCTCACATATGTAGTTCTTCAATCAGATTGTTTTTCTTCTAGTTGTTGTTGTTGTTGCTCCAATGCTCATTGTCATTGTCATATATGATTCACACAAAATTATTTTTAGGAACACACACAAACACAACAAACTAAAATTATATAACACACACATATATAACTATTTTTTATTTATCAAAAATTGAAATTAATTTTTGATTGCAAAAAAAATGTGGAAAAGTAATTGGTGCTACAAAAATAGATATTACACACCATGACTAGTGTGCTATAGTAGTTACAAACTATCTCTAAGTGGTGCGATACGTCTAATGCACTAATGATACACAATTATCCAAGCACCGATATGTATTCTAGTGATGTGTTATGTTCTGTAACGCACGGGTAATGGGGTGTCCCAAAAGACGTGTCATTTTACCTTTGTTTTTTGTGACATGGTGTCATTGATTCTATGTAATGCATCATGTTGTTAAATTTTTAGGTAGTAAATCAGGCAGTGCGATTTGTTATATGAAGAGCACCGGTGGTCCAAGTGCCTTGGAGCACCGGCATATTTTAGTGATGCATTTTTTTCTATGAAGTTTCAATAATGGGGCATTCTATAATATGCATCGCTATGATAAATTCTTAAATATTGGGTTCAATGCCATGTTATGAACTGCACTAGCGTGATGTAGCCAATAAACTATGATTGCTTCACGAGATCTAAAAACCATGCAAACACACGAGAATGGAAAATAAATCTCTTTTATTCCTTCTCCATCCTAACTATTGCAATGGAAGTTCAACCCCTTATAACTACTCTCTGATATTTTCGAAAACAACTAATTTTAGAAAATTATCGTATGACTCTAAAAATAACCAATAACTAAAATCTAAATAGAGAGACACTATTTTTACACTCTCTTGTCTGATTAGGTGCATAAACTAAGAGATAAATGATAATTACTAATTTAAAAATTCTCGTAAAAACACTAAAACCCTAATTTGAGGCCTTCTATGAAGGAATTTGGCCGCGGAAAAGTGTTGAAAGGATGTTTGATCTTAAGGATTAGATTGATAGTAAAATGAACTCTTAGAGACACAACTTGTTGTAAAATTTCATCCCAAATAGATAATCGAGTCAAAATTTATGATCCTCAGAAATCTCTGCATCATTCTCCTTTGGTTGAAAAGAATGCAACTCCTGCAAGTTATCGTCTTCAAATTGTTTCCACTGAATGGGATCTTGGTTCAACAAGTCCCCCTCTATAATCCATGTATGCTTTGTTGGTTATATTATTCCCACTGAACCAGACATCAGTTGTATTGGCCTTGTCGAGTATGAAGGATCTTCTTATATAAAATATGCGCAATATTTTCATTTTTGTTACTCAGAATGGCTTGTTGCCAATCCAAATCCACCTCACTTTCATCACCCAGATCATTCCCATCGAAGATGTATAATTCAAAAAAAATAAACAAGAGGGAAATATCGATATCATCTCGTAAATCTACCTTATAAGCATTGCCATTAATTTTCTTGAGAATCTTACAAGGACCAATTTTCTAATACTTCACCTTTTGGTAGGTTCCTCTAGGAAAATATTCTTTCTATAAATAAACCATCAACAAATCAACTTCATTGAATACCTCATATTGACAGTGTGCATATTTTATAATTCTTTTATGTTCATTATTGGCCTGCAATTTTTCTCTCACCTATTGTTGTAATTATTGAATGTGTTATGCAAATGCTTCCCCATCATCATTGATCCTATCCCCAAGTGGTAGTTGCAGCAAATCTAGGACACCCATAGGATTTCTACCGTAAACAACCTGAAATGGATATTTACCTATAGATATATTCACTAAAGGTGAATTCTGCTTGAGGTAAATCCAAATCCCACTGCTTGGGATTCTCTCCAACAATGCTACGTAACAGGTTTCCAAAAATCTGATTTACTACCTCAGTTTTACCATCTGTTTGTGGGTGATAGGCACTATTGAACTGTAATTTAGTTCCCACTTTCTTCCATAAAGTCCTCCAAAAATAACCCAAGAATCGAGTATCTCTATCATAGGTAATATTTTTTGGAACCCTATGCAATCTAATGATTTTTGAAAATAAAATAAAATTATGTTACCCTCAATGCATCACTAGTATTCTTGCAAGCAATTAAATGAGCCATTTTAGAGAACCTATCAAAAACCACAAAAATAGAATCATTACCTCATTCTGTGTTTGGGAGCCCCAACACAGAGTCCATGCTCGGATCTGTCCATGGGTCTGTGAGAACTAGTAATGGCATATAGAACCCTATCTTATGTGAGTGTCCTTTATCCATTTGACAAATCCTACATTGTACCACATACCTGGTTATATCCTTTTTCATCTTTGATCGGTAAGAAATCTTTGAGTAAGGCTAGCATCTTATACTTTCCAAAATTTCTTACCAAACCACTAATGTGAAGTTCTTTGATAATATTTTCTCTCATAGAACCAATTGGAATGTATAGTTGTTTTCCTTTGAAGAGGTAGTCATCTTGCATAAAATAATCACCCTAAATAAGATCCATTTTCCCAACGAATGGATTCTTCAACTGTTCCAATCCCCCAAAAATTGTTATCAGACGCATAGAGATACTTTAATGCAACAAACCCAATTACTTGATTTTCCATGGTTGTCAAAAGAACAATGCACCAAATTTAAGCATCTGCAACTTGATTCTGACGTCCTGATTTTTTCTTCAGAGCAAAGGTGTAACCTTGTAAGAAAGAGACCCATTTTTCATGTCTATTGTTCAATTTCTTTTGGGTGTTTACATATTTTAATTCAATACAATCAGTAAATAACAAAAAATCCTTTGGCACTAAATAATGGCTCCAATGTTGCAATGATTTCACAATTGCATAAAATTCTAGATCATATGTGGAGTAGTTATTTCTTACCTCATTCAACTTTTCACTAAAAAGTGCATTTGGTCTACCTTCTTGGCTAAGTATAGCTCCAATGCCTACATGTGAAGCATCATAGTCTACCTCAAACACTTTATCAAAATCTGGTAAGGCAAATATAGGTGCCTTAGTTACCTTCTTCTTTATAAAATTAAAACTTTCCTTAGCTTCATTGGTCCACATGAATGTCTTTTATTTGGTGCAATATGTTATGGGTTCTACAATACTGCTTAAATTTGGAATAAATTTTCGATAAAAGGTGGCCAACCCATGAAAATTTCTCCTGGGACTAGGTCACTCCAAAATTGCTCTAACCTTCTCTGAATCCATCTTGACTCCTTCTACTGAGATGGAAAAACAAAGAAATACCGGAATTTCTTGCAAGAACCTACATTTCTTTAGGTTTTCATAAAGCTAATGTTTTCTCAACACATCCAATATAATTTTTAAATGTTGCAAGTGATCTTCTTTGTTGTTATTGGAAACTAGGATGTCATCAACATAAACGACAACAAACTTACCAATATAAGGTCAAAGCACAATATTCATCAACCACATTAAAGTACTAGGTTCATTGGATAGCCTGAATGACATCACCATCCATTCATATAGTCCATCCCTGGTCTTGAAGGTAGTTTTCCAATCATCCCCCTCGCGAATCTGGATCTGTTGGTATCAAATTTTACTAAAATATTTATCTCTTGCTAGCACATCCATCATGATGTCTAAGCACGGTATAGGAAAGAGATATTTGATGGTAATTTTATTCATTTCTCTACTATCTGTGCACATCCTCCACATATTATCCTTTTTGGGAGTCAACAATGTCGGTCCAACACTGGGACTCATGCTTTCTCTTCCCATTCCTTTCTTTATAAGTTGTGTCACTTTTTGGTTCAGCTCTGCATGTTGTGTAGGACTCATCCTATAGGGGGTTGATTAGGCAAATATGATCCCGGGATTATATCAATGTGATGTTGCATATACCTCTTTGGTGGAATACCATCATGTAGTTCATTAGGGATAACATCAACATATTCTTTTAGTATCTTGTTCACTTCAATAGAGATTGGTATGTCTTCCTAGCTCCTTTTTTCACTATTAATGCATAGTAAAATCCCATTGACTTTGTTTCCTTAATAATATCTCTTTCAGACAACACATTCTCATCTTTCCCCTCATGCTTAAGGGGAAATAAGATGAATTTTGATCCATCCTTCCAAAAGGTGTAGGTATTCTTTTCTCCATTATGGATGAATTTTCTATCATATTTCCAAGGCCTCCCAAATAACAGATGACATGCATCCATCAGAATGACATCACACCAGACTTCATCTTTAAAAGTATTACTGATGGAAAACTTGATCAAACATATTTTATTAATGATGACTTCATTCCCTTTTTTGAACCATGCAATTTGGTAAGGATGGGGATGTGTTTCATAGCGTAATTTCAACTTATCTACCATCTCTTTGGAAACCATATTCTCAAAACTGCCACTATCAACAATAAATTGACATACCTTTCCCTTGGATGTGCATATGGTTCAAAAAATATTTGTTGGAAGCCAAGAATGTTCATTTTGGCTACTCTACCTTTGCTTTTTTTCAAGAATCACCATTGACCTCAGTATCTAGATTCTCCCCCATATCAAGAGGGAAATCAGATTCAACACCTCCTTCTTCATTCTCATCTTGGACCATGTTTAAACTAGGTTGTTGTCCATCCTTCAGATCTTTCATGTTATACTTTTGGCATTCAAATGCTCGATGACCCTCTACACCACACCTAAAACACACATAAGGTCCTCCTCTTCCACCACCGTAACCTCTACCCCTCTGAAACCCTCTTTCTCATGGTTGATTTAGGTTACCTTGTCGAGTATCTTCTACTTTCATAGCTCCTTGGGATGATTCACCTCTTCTATAGTTAAAACCACCCCATGAGGCAGATGATGTACCCTCCTTGCTCCTCTATTCCTTTGAGCAAATTGTCAGTTTTTTTTTCCTCGACCTTTAAGGATAATTGGTATTCCTCTTCCACACTGTGAACTCTATGCATGCTCGGTTCATATTGAATAATTTTTTTTTAATAATTCACATACCTTGCAACCATTTTCTCATCATTTTCCTCGTGATCCACGTGAATGGAAAATTGATAAAAACTCGTTTGTGAGTTCCTCCAGGTGGAAAGGTTTTGCTTCAAGTTCTGAAATCTATAAAAAAGGGTCTGGGCATAGTCCAAAGGAAGAAATTTTTCTCGCAATTTCTTTTCCATCTTATTCCAGGTCCTAATTTTTCATTTTCCTTTTTTTGTTCTGTCATTCTGCACATGATCCCACCAAATCATGGCATGACCCTTCAAATTGGTGCATGCAAATTTCACCTCCTTTTCCTCGATCATAGGCTTACGTTCAAAAATAATTTCCATGGAGTTCAACCAATCTATTAAATCATCTGGTTTAAGACTCCCTAGATATTCTGAAACTTCCATTTTGATCCCATTATTTCTCCCTTCTAGAGCCCTGAGCATCCTTTCTTCAAAATTCATGTGCTTTAATTGTTCTTCTTCATATTATATATGTTGATATACATCTCCTTGGTCTACCGCCTCATCAGAAACTTATGTTTGTATTATTCTCTGACTAGCCAACACATTTGTAAGATCTAATACTTGCCTTTGGAGGTTTTGCATATCTCTATGCATATGACCAAGACCTACTCTTCCTCTTCCTCTCCTAGCCACCTTCCTTCTCTTATACTAGATGATGTAGCCAATAAAATATGATTCATTAACGAGATCTAAAAAACATGCAAACACACGAGAATGGAAAATAAATCTCTTTTATTCCTTCTCCATCTTAACTATTGAAATGGAAGTTCAACCCTTTATAACGATTATCTGAGATTTTTGAAAACAACTAATTTTAGAAAATTCTCCCATGACTCTAAAACTTAACAATAACTAAAATCTAACTAGAGCGACATTATTTGTGAAATTTATTTTATGATTAGGTGCATAAACTAAGAGATAACTGATAATCACTAATTTAAAAATTCCCGTAAAAACACCAAAACCCCAATTTGTTGTCTTATATGAAGGAATTTGGCCCCAGAAAAGTGTCGGAATGATGTCTGATATGAAGGATAAGATCAAAACAAAAATAAAATATTCGAGAGGTAGCTCCCTATAAAATTTCATCCCAAACAAAAATCCCAGCATCACGGAGTGTCGTGTGTACCTTCTTGCACCACTAGGTTAAATTTGTTGTGATGAAAACTTGGCAGCGTGGTTGGTTAAAAAAAATCTACCGTGGTTCCATTTTTCTTGAAGCACCAGTATCGGGGCATCCCATAATATGAACCACTATGCTATATTGTTATATATTTTTCCTGGTGTTGTGTTATAAATTACATCGATGCATTTTGTTGAATTTGGCACACCTCCAGACTAAATTTTCTGTGGCGAAGAGTAGGTTGTGGAAATAGTTTATGGAACACATTGGTGATCCATTATTCATGGAGCAATGAATTTTTTTTGAACAATGTGTTTTTTAATAACGTACTAGTAATGGGGCGTCCTAAAAAGACTCGCCGATATGTTTATTTTTCAATAGTTTTGTGGTGTCGTTCTTTGAATGGAATTGGTGCATTTATAGGTCATATATGCACCAATCATGGTGCTTCTTGTAAATTTACAAGATGCATCAAGTTATGGAGTGAGTGGAAGTGTTCAAGCACAACATGTGGAATTAAAAAAAAATCTAAAAAACACCAAATTTCAGCCCAATTTCAATTTTTAATTCAATGAAAATGCAAATAACAAGGTAATAAACAATTTACCTAGTCTATTCTCTCTCGAAGAGAAATGGTTGCACCATAGAGAATAAATGAAAATTTGTGGCATTTTCCAAAATTTGGAAATGTGTGGAATCTACCAGTAGAGATATTGAACCAACTGTGGAGAACTGCAAATGGGGCGGTCATGGAAGGAGGGTGACCATTGGTGCCTTTCTAAGAGGTTGGAAGAATAGAATGAGGTGTAACACCAAAAATTATTATTTTACCCTACTTCAATGTGTTATACAATTATATACATTGGGGCATCATGTGTACATGCACCGACACACTTTGTTTAGAGTGGAGTGTTGCTATGTATTTTATTTTGCTTATAGCGAATAGAGATGTGTATTACTAGCTCAACACCAATACGTTATTTTCATGTGTGTATTTTCCTTACAAGAGCATTGGTAAAAAACCTCTGCAAAAACCTCCAGTCATCCACCTCTGCTAACAACCTCCGCTATAAACAGAGAAGGGAGAATTTTTTTGGGGACGTTCTGTAAAAACCTCCACTACAAGGTGTTTTCATTGTAGTGTGAAGATTCTAAATCCACATTGGAATAATATACATGGTATATTCACTACAAGGAAAAGACCCTATAGTGGAGGTTTTTGCAGAAGCCCCTATAAAAATAGCTGAAAAATACGTTTATAGAGGAGGTGCGCGGGAAGATGTTTTAGAGGACATTTTTTTAACGGTGCATTTATAAGACTATATTGCACTGGTGTGCCACCATATATAAACACACCGATGTTAATAAACAATGGTGCACATCATATAAAGGAATATAAAAAGCACTGGTGCGCCCTAAAAGGGTGCACCAGTGTGCAACAAACATGTTCGTCATCTTGCGTTTTTCTTCCAAAATGCATGTTGGTCTGTCGTTGTCCCCTTGCAGCACTGAGGCACAACAAGCATCTTCACAATATGCATTTTTTTTAAATGCAATCCGATCTGAAATTGTCCTAGGGGCGCACTGGTGCATCCCATATGAGGCATTGTCACATGTTTTTAAAAATAAACGGTGCGTTATATGCATCGGTTAGCACCGGTGCGCTTAACGGATGTGCACCAGAACATGGTTTAAATAAAAATCGACGATAAAAATGATCGTGAGCCGGGTTCACATGCGACGGGGCACCGTGGCACAAAAAATAGATCGATGCGCATTTTTCATGATGGCGCTCTGGTGCAATCCATATGATGCACCGTCACAATGTTTTTAAAAATTAACAGTGTGTTATCTGTAGTTGTGTGCATTGGTGTGCTTAACACGAGTGCAATGGAGCATGGTTAAATAAAAAAAAAGGCAGGCGCTAAAAAAACATTTTTACCATTTCCAGTGCAGAGAAGATATCAAGCACTGATGCCTCCTTTTCCCAATTGAATCACATTGTCATCGGTGCTTCCGTTGATTGCATTGATTTTGTTCGGTGCTCGGTTCGTGGGATTCTAATTTTTCAATACAATGGGAAAAATTCAATTTTTCACTACATCCCAACAATGCCTCCTCGACGAGAAAATGTCAATGTAAATTCTTTACTTCTTTGTACATTGTCTTTTTCGCGGATTAAATTTTGAAATTGAGTTAAATTTGCATTGTGTTTCAAAAAAAAAAAAAATTGCATGGTGCGTTCGAGTGGTTCGGCTTGCACCATGCGCGGTGCGCCCTATAAGTTTTATGGGGAACACCGATCATGTATAGTATGTTTTCTACGGTGCAATGTATTACTGAATGCACCGGTGAGCACTTACCAACGATGCACCGATGCATCCAAAGTAACAAAAGCACAGTCCAAAATACATAGTTTCCACTTAACGATGTGTTGTTTGTATGTACGCACCGGTGCATTCATAAAACTATACACACCGTTGAATGGAAACTATTTATTTTCATTTGTGCATGCTGAATAAATGCACCGGTGCATTTATGATAATGAACGCATTGGTGCGTTTATTGTGAATGCACCGGCATAAATAAATAGTTTATTTTCAATGGTGTGTTGGTTATAGGGAACGCACCAGTGTGATCCTAAAAATATACGCACCATTTAAAATAGAAAATTTACATCTGAAGGGTGCATCCTTTATATGTACGCACTAGTGCGTTCATAAAACTATACACATTGGTAAATGGAAACTATTTATTTTCACATGTACGATCCGAATAAACGCATAGGTGCATTGTTTATAATTAACACATTGGTGCATTTATTATGAAATCACTAGCAGAAATAAATAGTTTACATTTAGCAGTGCGTTGGTTATATGGAACGCACTGAAGTGTTCATAATACTATACACACCGTTTAAAATAGATAGTTTTTTGAGCAGTGCATCATTTAAATCATGTAACGCATCGGTGCGTACATAATAATAGATGCACCATGGAAAATAAATGTTGTTATAGCGGTGCGCTCGTGATATATAATGCACCGATGCATACACAAATTACTACGCATTGGATAAAACAAATTTCACTTTGCATGCGGTGCGTAAGATATGTGAGCGCACCGTGAGTGGTGTGTTACTATTTTTTGGGTGCACTAAATATTTTTTTTTTTTTTGACAAAATTTATGTTTGCATATTTTGAAATAAATTTCTCATTTACTGAAAAAAAGTTATGCTTTTATGTATGATGTTGATGTAATTTGTATCTTAATTATGCAAAGACTTCACCACATGGAGGACCAACAAAATAGAATGGGCCAGTACAATATGGTTCAGGAGTGGGAGGCGAGAGAGAGGGAGAGGGATTTTCACCCTCATCCTAGTACTGCAGTTACGCAGCTCCTTTTGAGGAATGTAGGACTCCTCAAGTACTGTGAGGAGGCTACATCCCTGAAGGGGAATTTCTCCTTTCTTAAGAATCCGATCCACCAATGGGATGCCCATTAGTAGGCATTCAGATTCAGTCCTCATCAGTGGTATCATCCCACTGAGGAGGATATTTATTTTATCACTAGGTTATCTAGGAGAGGGGAGGATTTTCCCTAGTTTCTTGATGTCCCAATGGGTGTTGCAGCTGAGAGTCAACTTGCCTACCTTCAGAGGTATTTTGCACGCGATATACCTTCTCCTGGTGATTTTCAGGTGATTGGTGGATAGTTACAGATCAACTCATTCGGTACAGAGGACGTTAGGTGCCTCTCACTATTACTGTATACCATTTCACACTTTATTGGTGATGGTCAGCGCATTAGTTGTGTTCTTTTATATTATGTGTATTATTTTATATAGAGGCCACAACTTATTAGGTGGTCTACCATTTTCTTGAGGCAAGTTTGTATAGCAATGGATATATGTCATGCTATGATAGATAGGAGGGTGAAATTCCTATTCGCTTCAGAGTTATTTTGTTTGTTTTTTGAGAGGTTTCCAGAGACAAGACCTAGTTTTTTCCATCAGCCTCCTAGGTAGATGACTGAGGAGTGGATTCACATGTGGGGCGAGATGATTCCCAAGAGGGGCATGCCTGATTTTCCATATAGGATTTCTAGGGAGGCACTTGATCTATTATCCAGTGAGGAAGATCACGTTTTCATGATGGTGTTGTGCCCTTACGCGTGGATGGATTAGAGAGGATATGTCAACATCCTCTTCATAGTTGATGATCCACCGGATAATCGAGGTAAGATTTAAATTAATCTTTTACTTTCATTTTATTGTCTTACTTAATTAAATAAATTTTATTCTAGCATGTTCTTTAAAGTATTTTATTAAATTTTTTAATGAAATTATCGACTAATTATTAACTTGTGTTATATTTTGTAGATGTTGGCACATTTTTTGGGGATATGCCTCCTCCCCCGCCACCCAATGCAGATGAGGAGATGGTTGAGACTATGATGGGTCGGGGTCCTAAGATGCATATACCACTTGGCATGCCATGTCGGCCATATCTCAAATATAAGATGAAGGTGTGTGACATACTGAGTGCAATTTTTGTTGGCACGAGAGTCCACCCTTTCCGGATGAGAGACATGAGGGTTGACCCTGATCTTTTGTAGCTCTGAATGAACTTGTCGCACGATATGACTTCTCTTATGCATCATATCATTGGTTTTAGTATTGTGGAACACCTCTGCAACGATCCTAAAGGTAACAAGATGGTCCATAGTTGAATGATATATTCTAAACCCGGCATGGCCTTTAGCTCTTTTACCGTGACTTTCTAGCCAAATGATAATCTTCTTTTCCAAAATAATTCCATAAAGGTTGGATAAAATCGGGCTAATCATAATGATCCTATAATTAGAGGGAATATTTCTATCCCCACTTTTAAAAATAGGAACAATGAGGCTTTCCGTTCAGGGTTTAGGGAAGCCCTTCTTGACTTCTAAATCGAAGAGCTTGTGTATGTGAGGGATAATGATAGGCCCTCCAATTTTAAAAATTTCAGCTTGGTAGCCTTCAATGTCCTTATCTTTCCCATTTGCAAGCTTCTTAACCCCGATATCTATGTCATCTAAAGAAAAAACTTCTTCCTTTGTAGGGACAATAGGAATGGTGTCCATGGAATTAGGGAACTTGTAAAACTTTTAAGGTAGGAATTTCAGTCCCTTAAGGGGGTCCTATTATTTTCTTTAGTATTTTAGTTTATAATTTGGCTCCAAAACTTCTTAGGATCCAACTTATATAGTTGTGAAAGTTTTTCTTTCCTTTTATTGATATAGTACCTTTTTTTTCCTTTTAATTAGGACTTTGTATGTATTGATCTTATCGAGTTTTAAGGAATCATTAGAAGCATCCCTAATGGATTTCCTAGCAATTTTACATTCTTTATCATACCAAGGGTTGGTCGTTCTATTATTCTTTTTATAGGACACCTCGAAAGAGAAC
>JZKD02S0604323.1:0-15945 GCA_000966675.3 Picea glauca | reverse complement strand
TTCTTTCCCCCTTTTGAAATAATATTTGTTTCCATCAATACACTTTTACATTCAAGGTGAAGGAGTCATCGTTGGATAATGAATTAATGCAATCATTATATCAAAACACAATAACGAAAATATAAAAAAATTATTAAATAAAAAATATTTGATTTTGAGATAACTAATAGAAAATTTGTAAAAAAAACAATTAATTAAAATATTTACATATCAATGCAATGTATTATTTTGAACTCACTAAATGATGCATGCCATAAAATAGATGATGGTGCATTTTTATCAATACACACAGGTGCCCGTTAATTAAATAGAAGCATCGATGCTAACAATTGTGAAAAAACATCGTTATTTTAAGTGACAAAACATATGATTGATTATATTTATTATTTTAAGCGACTTAACGCATGACTAATATCATCAGTGCTTTATATATAATATACACACCAATTATTTATAGATAATACATGCACCGATACTTTATATATAACATACACACCAGTTCGTTATATAACATATTTGCACTAGTGATTTTGTGTATGATATACACACCGATGCTTTTGTATATGATATACGCATTGGTTTTTTAATTATCATATACACACTTGTTCTTAGTAACAAAAAATGGTGCCGAAAGCTCAACTCAATTTATGTAAATTTCACTATCCTTCCATGCACGTGGTAATACATGCAAAAGTGAGACCATCTATAAGAGCACCGAAGCATAATATTTATACGAGCACCATTGTTGCATAAAAAAAAACACACACTAGGACATATAGTAACAAAAAATCATTGGTGTTTCATATAACATAAAATATGGTATCAATGCATAATATTTTTAAGACCACTGGTACTTTGTCATTGTGTGTGCACAAGTGCATGTTACTTAAAAACACACCAATGCGTGTTTCATAAGAACACACTGATGCATGTTAATGAAAATGAAATAGTGCTTTTGTTACCAACAAAAGCACCAACAAACAAACCTCCACTACAACCTCCACACACCCTATTTTTTTCAATTATATGGAACATTCATTAAAACCTTTTCTTAGAATAACAAAGGTTGTAGCAGAGTTTTTATTTATATTTTTTTTTCCAAATCTTGTAACACTAAAAACCTACGCTATAGGGTGTTCTCCTTGTAGTGAACTTAGAGAACAATTTCATACATTTATGTTGATCAAATAAATCATCAATCCTTGACAAGGAATAATGGTTCTTAATAGTGACCTTACATCATTTTCACACACTATGCTTAGCTTGCATAGTTGAAATCTATTGTACACCAGTAAAAGTTTTCTCTCGTTGAATGATTCTAACCACAACTTCATCATCTAAACACTCTAATCTCTTCTCAAAATAGTCCTCTTTAGCTCTATGGAGTTCTAAACAATCCTTACCAATAATACCATCATCGAAAATTTGTAAAAAAATAATTAATTAAAATATTTACATATCAATGCATTGTATTCTTTTGAACTCACTAAATGATGTGTGCCATAAAATAGACGATGAAACATTTTTATCATTACACATTGGTGCCCATTAATTAAATAGAAGCATCGATGCTAACAATTGTGAAAAAACGTCATTCATTTAAGAGACAAAACACATGATTGATTATATTTATTATTTTAAGCGACATAACGTACGACTAATCTCACTGGTGCTTGATATATAATATACACATCATTGCTTTATATATAATACATGAACCAATTCTTTATATATAACATACACACCGATTTGTTATATAACATATACACACCGGTGCTTTTCTACATGATATACACACCGATGATTTCGTATATGATATATGCACCGATGCTTTAATGATCATATACACATATGTTCTTAGTAACACAAAATGGTGCCGAAATCTCACCTCAATTTATGGAAATTTCACTATTCTTCCTTGCATGTGGTAATACAATCACAAGTGAGACCATCTATAAGAGAATCATAGCGTAATATTTATATGAGCAACATTGTTGCATAAAAAACAACATGCACCAGGGCATACAATAAAAATAAAACAACGATGTTTCATATAACATAAATATGGTGTCAATGCATAATATTTTTAAGAGCACTGGTGCTTTGTGATTTTGTGTGTGCACTGGTGCATGTTACTTAAAAACACACCAATGCGTGTTTTGTAAGAACACACGGGTGCATGTTAATTAAAATGCACTGGTGCGTTTGTTACCAATAAAAGCACTAACAAAAAAGACCTCCACTACAACCTCCACCCACCCAATTTTTTTTAGTTATATGGAAACTCATAATTGGATTATGAGGCCTATAAGTATGGAAACTCATGTTTATGGTCTCATGTCAACATGATGGTTTGAATTTCGTGGGTTATAAAATCCATGCACTTGATGTTGAAATGGGTTACACAACCATTCATTTGAAGTCCCTATCTATCCTCTTCACCATGAAAAAATCGATTCTTTAAGAAAAGGTTCTACGAGAAAGTTATTGATTCTAGAAGTCAGGTAACCATGGAATTTTACTGTGTCGAGATTGGAAAATTGTTTATATGGTAAGAACTACTAATTTGAGTTTTTATGGTGTCAATTTAAAAATCCTCATAAATCTCTTATTGAAAAGGTTATAATAGATCCAACAAACTAATTCACTTAAACACTAAACCTCGTTGTAGAAAATAAAATGGGGATTTCCATTTAAAATTTTTAATGGCCGTAATTTTCAACTAATTAAATAACTATATCAAATAAAACAACACTTTTTCCTAAACATTAGAACTTGATACATATTTTGACATCAATCACCTTTGTTCTGTCTCACATAATTCAAATCATTATGAAAATCACACTAATCAAGTGATTCGACCATCTTCTTCTTGTTGATTTAACATTTGAGAGAGTTTAGAAGATCCCCAATTTCAGAGTCGGGCCCTATCCATAGATCGACCCCTTTCCAAATTCATGGAGATACTTCTTTCTTCTATTATTATGCTATTTTCTGTGTTTGGTTCATAACATTTGGTATCAAAGCATATGATCCTAGGGTTTTTCTCCTTGAAACGAGTCATCTTGGAATTTTCGCTATACTTTTTTTTGGTGAAGTTTTAGACTATGAATTTTTTAGGAGCTTATGGAGACATAACAAAGTACTTGGGATAAATATTTTAGGTTTTGTATCACTACACATTTTGAAATATAGTCTATGGAAGTCAAGGTTTGTGACTAATCCTAAAATTAGTCTCAAACAGGTCATCTTGGAATTTTTGACCGTAAAATTTTCAAGAGTTTGTGGATACATATTGTAGTACCTTTGGTAGAAATTTTAATTTTTGAGATGCTATAATTTCTGAAATACAAGATGTGGAAATTAGGGTTTTTGACTAGTCCTAGGACTAGTCTCAAACAAGTGTTATTGGTAGAACTGTCATATCTAAATCTTGGAAATCCAAATTGAGTGCCACTAGTTCATTTGGAAAGAATACATATCATTTTATTTTAGGTAAAAATTTCATAATTAGATAAGAAATATTGGACATATAGAATTCCATACAAGTTCATTATATATGAAGGACCAAGAATAAAAACGTTTTGGGAAAGTTACCAT
The DNA here is from genome assembly GCA_000966675.3 of Picea glauca. Taxonomy (NCBI): domain Eukaryota; kingdom Viridiplantae; phylum Streptophyta; class Pinopsida; order Pinales; family Pinaceae; genus Picea; species Picea glauca. The sequence goes on along the minus strand of JZKD02S0604323.1, from coordinate 12,345 downwards.
AACTTTCTCTTGGCACATCAAATTTTGGTCAGAACTATGGAATTTCAAAGAAGAAATATTAGAGTACTACAAGCCAAAATTTTAGACTCATAAGGGCCTAAATTTCAGATACACATCAAGATAAACATCGGCTAGAAAGACACTCTCCAAATTTGGGTTTTAAAGGTACATAACTTACAATTGGCATAAGAAAATACCTCATGCCAGTCTGGGGTTCTCTTTTCTAATATATAACACAAGAAAAGACCTCTAATTCCATATCCACTAGGAATTAGGAAAAATGCAACAATGATTAAGCTTTATCTCAACCAACGGTTCATTAATGGACACAAGAATACTAATTCTTATTCCTCTAAGAAAATACATGGTGGAACATGCCCATTCTTTTAAAAACTATATCAATGATTAGAATTGGAACAAATAACCTAAATAAATTACCTTATGGGTGTCATGGAAAAAAAATAGAGGTATAAAAATTAAACATAGTAATGCCATTACTAATGATCACATGTTTTAGGATGGCATGAATTCCTAGAACTCAATAACTCAGGTAGATTAGAGTGAATATAAAAGTGGGAAGCTTAGTTAAAATTATTCAAATGTAGGTTGGTAGATATTATCCAATGGTGTCCAAATTCGATCTCATCATGAATGACTTCATATTTTTTTATTACCTTCGTTTACGATTGGGAGGGGGACTAGGCTCTTCGTGCCACTGGAAGGTGTGGGATTCTCACTTGTGTCATTCAATTCCACAATTTATTTAGAGTGACACAATTGTCCTTTCAAATTCATAATATTTACAACCTGCCTTCATTTTTGGCAGAGGGTAAAGAAACTTGTTTTTTATCCTTCTCTTGGGGTTAAAATCCATCCCTGTCATATCATGAGGTTGCATGCTTTTCCACCCTATTCAATCATGTTATCACACACATATTTTCCCTATTGTACCCATGATAGGGATGTCCACTTCCAATAGCCACTTGTGCAAGCCTCTGTATTTATAATGTTCTTGTTACCCTTGGAGGCTAGCATTAACATCAATATCTTTGAGCATTAGCCTAAAAAACACCTAGGAACACAAACCAACTAAAACTGAATAAATCCTAACTAGACAAAAAGGAGATAATAACAAGAAACAAAAGCAACAAATGCATTATAGGAGTTAATCCATTATAGGATTAATCGATAAATGCGGACATAAACATATCTCCCTAGATCCACCCGGAACTAGAAAAAAACATAACATAATATGATGCTTTCCCTAAGCTCTAACTATTGAGTTTACTAGTTAACAAGAGATAGACAACATACCATTTAAATGTCGTTTCCTCTTGTCATTGCCATCCTAGCTCCATTCCAATGCTCCAATGAAATTGAACCTGCAAGGAAACACGAGCCAACCAAAGTGAAAGAAATATAATATACTCAACAAGAACATATGTATGTGATCAATGAATCATACAATAAAACAAGACTAATTTTATGGGAAAGAAACATATTATTGTATCATATTAAAATGAAAGTGGAGATTACAACCAAATCCTTGATGTCGCAAGGTCCCCTTTCGATGGACCTTTTCTCCAACACACACACTTTCTCCAAAGTCTTTGAATGAATAATATCCACCATGTAGCTTGTATAACTACATCAAAGCTCCCAAGAAGAAGTAGAAACTCTCCATACAAATATTAGCCTATTCAACCTTAGCCTTTTCCATGAGAGATCCCTCTTTATATAGGGTGAAAGAGAGATGGTTGAGGAGATTAGGATGATCCCACCAAATCAAAGAAGCGAGTAAGATCCAAACCGTTTGGAGGCCACCTCATCTTCTAGAAGATCCCCTTCTAGAACTTTCATGAAGTTTGACTTTTCCTTAGATTTTGACACCATTGCACCCTAGCTATAGTGAATCATGCAGAGATGTCATAGTCTAACTCTAGAGCAGGGGGCAACGATCAGGAATCATCACATCCTGTGCCTTTTGCAGCCTGCAACAACCTTCTTTAATATGGTTTTTGAGAAGGGAAAACCAATCACTTTCCTCATAGAAAAGAACTCTTTTTTTGGAACATGAACACATGTTGTCAATAGATCACTGGGGTGACCAAAATAATGTGTAACAAAATTCCCCCCAAAGTATGAAGTTGGAACTCGTGACATCTGAAATACTTTGTAGAATGTGTGTACCATACAAGGAGCGCACCGATCGAGAACCTGCAAATAGTCAAGCATCAACATAATAATATACCATTGTCCGAGTTAGGAATTCCCATACTCAGATTACAAAATTTCAAGTGAGTCATGGCCACTAAATATACACTGTGGATCCATGTCATTGTGAATTGACATAGCCACCATGAATACATTATGGATCTATGCTCTAAAATGACTCAAATTAGGACATAGCCACGAGACATACATAGTGGATCTATGTGTCAATACAAATCATGAATACTCTGTCGCAACCTAGACCTGAATGGTGTGATCCAAGGTCTTCATTTCCATCATCTCTAAGTACGAATCTAACCATGTAATTACAGGTGTTGAAGTCGAACATGGTAGAAACCACTTGATTACCGACCAATGATGAGAACTGTTAACAAGTGCAAGGGAAATCACCATTGATGTCAATGACTCCCAAGGTACCCTAGTACAATCCAAATAATGTGAATAAATGAGTTGAGGTCGAACACTCGATGGAATATCCCAATCAGGAGTCAATGATGTGAACCCACTGTTGGAAGTGAAGAGACCTGTCATTGAGGCATGCATGATCTAAGGTACTAAATGATTTCTAAGTCTTATTCCTGGATAATGAGTTGAAGTCGATAGGAAAAGACTCATCACAAGAGGGACTTAATGTATCCCCCATCAGTGACACAAAATAAGTAACAAATTTGAAGTAGATTAGAGTGTGATGGGATTTGAAACTGACTCTGGGAAGGCCGACATGGTAGAAAATTTATAACTGCAGATGGCTGACTTGATAGAAGGATTATTAAGGTTGGACTTCTCTTGAACATATGAATGACACGGAAATGGTCTTGGCAACATTGACTCAAGGAGGACCCAACATATGAATTTGTGGATGGTCAAATGAGAGACAAATGGATTTCCCAACCCGGATACAATGATGAAGGGAGGTGTCATGTTCAAGAGAAACTATTACTGCCACTAACACAAATACAAAGACACACTCCTTTCCCAATTCCCCCCCACCATTTCTGGCGAGTACCTCTTTATTTTTATGCAAGCTTGATGAGGATAACACATGCTTATTGATGTAAGCTCATCCTTTAGACGAGTCCCTCGGAGCATGTTTAATGAACCCTAAGAAGGAGTGGTTCGATCCCATATGGGTCGTTCGATGTTTTTTTAATGAGTCCAAAGAAAGAAAAATCAGGTCTTTTTCAATTTTAGAGAGTTTGAAAAACACTTAAAGAGAACTCCATCAGGTCCTTTTTCGTAAATTAATCTGATGAGACCGAAAAAGTGATAACCTACTGCTCGTAATATGTTTTCTTCAAACACTTTTACGAGCATGAAAAGATCTTACAGGATACTCCATAGGCTTCATTTTTCATGTCACCATTACAATTTTGAAAAAACGACAAAAGACTACTTGTTTACATTCTCATGGTTTCACGAGCATTTGAAAGAATTAAGACTCTGCTCGGAGTTCTTCCTGAAAAACCCTAAAAGGATCTGTACATGTGACAAATGTATAAAAACAAACCAAAAAGTGGATCCTTGTTCTAACGTTTCACTCCTAGACTTTTTATCTGTAAAAATCAAACACTTGTATATTCGTTAGGAATTTTAGGGTTTAGATAAAATAATATAAAATACAAATGAAAAAGTAAAAAATCAATAAAAATGGGTAAAAACCATATTTCACTACTTCATCTGTAACTTCATCCAAACATTGCTCCAAACCCCCTTTTTACCTTGATTTTCAACTGTAGGTTGCAGAGTACTCGACTGATCATTCGACGAATCGTCTCCACAGAAAATGTAATCTTCATTTGCTTCATCTTTCCATGGATTAAAATTTGATTTTTATTAGTTAAAAATGGACTTTTGGGTTGATTTTTTTGGGGGTACCCATGCGCGAAGGTCGTCACAGGTGCCCTATATCGGGGCCTACGACGATCTAGGTTCTCTACAAGAGGCCCTATAGCTAGCTTGCGATGACGCCGCACTGTGAAAATGCACAGGCCTACGATGTTTGCAACCCAAAAGTTTTTAATGATGAATTTACCAAGAAAAATTCTCCAGGGAAGGAAAATATAATGCTAATCTCTCTTTATGGTTCCATGGCAGGTATTCCACGTTCAAAATGTTGGAATGGCGCAAGAGAGAGCATAGGGAGGAATACTACTTTTCCGTGAATGACCTGGGAATGGTGATGGCCCTTCGACAGTGTGGGTTGTTGAAATTCTTCAAGATCTAGGGTATGAGGGCCCAAATGAGACTACTTGAGTACCTAGTTCACATGTGGGATGTGAACGAGTAGATGTTTCATGTGGGCGCTCATACTCTTACCATAGATATCGAGGATATCTACTTCTTAACAAGACAATCTCACCGTGGATCCTGAGTAATACTTACATGTAGCAAGGGTGGCGGTGAGCCTATGAACCACTATATTAGTGAACATTGTGTACCAGGTACCCATAAGCATAGTGGTAAAGTCGCTATTAGATATTTTTGAGACTTGCCTCTACAAACCATCCTCTATACCATCACACACATGGAAGGGAGTGCGGCTCCCCATATGGCTCTTCAGAGATATTTCCAGTATGCATTGGAGTGAATGGAGCCTCGAGTCTTCAACTAGTGTGAAGGTGTTCTTAAAAGTATGAAAAAACAACTGACCAAGTGCAGGAGTGGTGGGTTGAAACAGTTCGGATACGGTTCTATTTTTGTATCCTTATTCCTAGAGAGGGTCCCAGTTTTGAGCTTACAGGTAGAGTGGGGTATACCTTCCCCACGTGATTTGAGAATTAAGAGGTGGGCTGACCTCATGGCACGACATGCAGCTGGTCCCATCGTTAGGTACAACGATGTATTCTTCGACTGGTTGAGAACTCAAATTATCATGATTGATGATTATGCATATGATGGACTAGACTTCCATGGAGATCCAGACCTAGCTCTTCTCGAGGGTTCCCAATGGGGGGACATAGGTAAGAAGGAAATTTTAATTATATGATGTTGTTATGATTTTTAATGATATAAAATGTTTTTTATGTTTTTTATACGATGAATAATCAAACATTTTTTGATGATGTAGATGTGGGACCTTATCTTCCTCCAAGTTCATCTCCTATCCAAAGATGAGAGGAGAGAGGTGACATAGCAGGAGTAGCTACTGCTGACTTTGAGACCCTAGAAAAAAATCTGGAAGGACTCACGATGAACATCCCATATGCCTCTATAAATGATATTTTGAGGCATTACCAGTGCCACACAGTGGGCGTGTCTGCTTCCATTGGTTGACGTCTTTGTAGAGTATAAGCACAGGCAGTTGCATGTTATAGCGAGCAACATTATTGATGCCCTATTGTATATGAAGCCATGTGCTTCACATTTTGATATTTTGGTCTTCGATCAAAAACACTTTTTTGTAAACTTTTATCGTTATATATATATGAGGCTCCTACCAACTTACTTGTTTTATGTACACAAATGTGATTGGATTTTACAAATGTCTCAAATGGCTGTCTAACACATAATTAGCCAATGCATCTTTTAATGTATTTAGACATCTAAGGATGTGTTGATATTCAATGTAATCAAAATGACGTTCCAAGAGGCGAATTCGTAAATATACCCTTAAGAAAGTAGGACTTTAGATAGAATAAACACTACTCAAATGCAAGACTACTAACTGTGAATCTAGTGGTACAATAAGATGGCAGATTCCAAGTGAAACATCATTGGCCAATAATTCGATGACTGCATTGTATTCCACAATATTGTTGGTTGCACGACCAAGGCATACACCATGTAGACTGATCACGTCATTCGTAGGCGCATAGATTTCCCAAGTCACAGATGCTAAGTTTTGAGTACTGTGACTAGTGCCATCAACGAACCAATGTAGGGTAGTGAAGACACCGACATCTGGAAACCAAGCACAATGCAAGGTAAGCGGTTGAAAGGTGGAACCAAATAGTGAAAAAGCACACAAGAGTATGATACACTAAAAATACAAAACACTCATGCAAAAATGACTTAAGCATAGTACTTCTTCAAGTAAAGCCCATTTCTGGGTTCACTCAAAGGAACTCCATCATAATATACCAGCTCATAAGCTCCCTTCTCCAACGCTCGTTTGACAATATAAGGACCTCGCCACATAGGCTCGAATTTACCAGCCCCTAGCAAATCATGATATTGTTCATAGAGAAGAACTAGATCACCTTCAGAAAAAACACGTGGCTTGACATGCTTGTCATATTGGGATTTGACACGTTTCTTCTGAGTTTCAATAAATAAGGCGACATCACAATGGGTTTCATCTAATTGCATTAAATACAACAGATGTTCCTCTTCAGCAGAGGTGTTAGGGAGAAGTTCGACGACTAGTTTCAAAGATGGTATCTCACATTCAATCGGCAAAATTGCTTCAATACCATAGACTAGCTGGAAAGGTGTGAATCCCGTGACAGACTTAACGGATGTCCGATAGGCCCATAATGCTGAGAACAAAATTGTGTGCCAATTTGAGTTATGAATTCCTACCATCTGTTGAAGCATAGTAGTGAGAACTTTGCTAATTGATTCAACTTGGCCGTTGGCCTGTGGATAATAGGGGGTTGAGTTTTCATGGAAAAGACCCAACTTTTTAGTAAGTTCAGACATCATAAAATTTTGAAAATGACTACCGTGATCAGTAACAATGGCTTGAGGGACACCAAATCTAGTAATGATATGATTGAATATGAATAAAGCTGCAGTTTTCCCGATATTATCAAATGTAGGCATTGCCTCGACCCATTTAGTGAAATAATCCACAACTACAATAATGTATCCATGCCCCCCGACCGAGTGAGGGATACATGTCATGAAGTCAATGCCCCATTTAGAAAACATACCAATGGAAACCACAAGGTGAAGAGGAGCAAGGTGTGATCAGATCTTATTGTTGTAAGTTTGACAAGAATGGAATTTCTGGATGATAGTAATGTAATCCTTAAACAATTAAGGCCAAAAATAACCATCTCGTAAGATCTTTTGGGAAGTGGCATACCCATACGTATGACCTCCACATGATATTCTTGTGACATGAGACAAGCATCATTGTGAAGGAATTTATAGCTCACTTTGACAACTCTACTGTGATAAATTATAGAAATTTCGTTTATTGTTGAGTTGTCAAGTTGAAATTTGTGCATGGTGAAGGATGGATTTGAGGGAATTTCATGAAGAATACAAGGCCTTGAATGTCAAGGATATCCTTGGGTATCCTAATAGATGTCAATCATTCTTTTAGTCAAGACAAAAGAAGTAGGTCAATAATTCTTGGAGTCCAAAGAGTATATCCTCTATAGAAGTTTTCGTTCAATAATTTCTCAAGCATCGAGAGCCAAGATTTCAGGGATTTGAAAACACTCTTAAAGATCTTGAGGAATACCTTTTAGAACAAGGATTTTCCTTGAATCCTATTGTAAGTGATGAAGACATAATTAAGGAACAAGCAATTGAGTATGATTTCCATGATCATGAGGTTTTGGATGAAGAAATTTTCCAAGCACTCAAGGAGAGCATTGAGGAAGATAGGAAGTTTTGTGAATAAATGGTTGAGGATTGTTGTGATAGGAATTTCCTGATTGGATTCTTCATACAAAGGGGGGGGAATTTTGATTCCATTTTGCAGGAGTATCAAAATGATCCCACTGACTTCCTATCCCAATAGCTTGCTAAAGCATATAATGGGGTAAATATTCTATGTGTTGTTGTATCAAAGAAGTATTGCAGCAAGGAATACTCTTTGAACCTGGATCAATCTTTCACCTTGTCTAGGGAACAATTGGAGCCTGACATAGCTAAAAAAGAATGGGGAGATTTTGAAGAGAACACCCTAGTGCAGCCTTATGTTGTTGTTAAAGAAGTTTATCAATACATCTTTAGAGATGGTGATGTTGGTATCCTAGAAGACTCCGAGGATTTTTGTGTTGATGATTTAGATAGTGATGATGTATTTGTTGTCTCAGAAGAACAAAATTATGAATTAGAATAAAGGAGAATTGGTCCTCACCTAATTGTCGACGCCAAGGAAATTTTAATGAAAATTCCACACACATTTCTTGTAATGCTGGAGATATCACTATTTCCGGGGAAAATGGGAATCATCTCGATGACTTTGTTGGTTTCCCCATTGGAGAATATATCAAGGAACCAAAGGAGGACATGTTTGACAGAGGAAGTTTGTTTGTTTCCCAAAGGAAGATGGAAGGACAATATAACACTACCCATGATATATACCTAGAACTGGATATGTACCCTTGACAGAGCAGTGGAAGATTGTATACAATGAATTTTGAAGGTTTTCCTAAGTTTAATGATGAGGGAAAACAAGAAGATGTGCCAAGTATGGAAGAAAACCATCATGGTTATTTAACTGATATTCCAAATCATGATGGTGAATTTTCTCTCTAGGGAGAAACAAATAATAATACTATAGATATAAAGATTCGTGAAGACTTGTTTATTGCTCATGAATCCTAATTATGAAGAATTTGGCCATGAAATTAAGTATCAAAAGCATGCAAATGAAAAAACTCTATAAAATGGCACCTAGGAAAAAGCGAAGGATAGGTATGATAAGAGACTTAATGGCTTGTCAACCTATGATATTTGCCCTGATATTTTCCATGGTCCTAAAGGTGGTAATAGGAATGAAACACTGAGATGTACAACAAAATTAATATATGTCTGAGGGTCAGAGGTAAATGATAACAACAATTTTAATCTTGAATTTGAAGATAGTAGGGACCCTTTTTTATAGAAGAGAAGCAAAACATGCTCACAATCCTGCAGGAGATGACATACGTTTAAATGGACATGAATATGGTTTTTCTGATGATGACATTTCTAGTTTGAAACACAGTTTGTTGTATGAATATGAGATGGGGTACTATCCTTTATTAAATAAAGCCTTGTGTCAAGACTGTCTACAAAAATATGACTGTCTTAAGGATTTTTTGAGTACTCTCATGGTACCAAATGTTGTCAAGGTTACATAAGTAGTTAGAAAAACTGATCTGGAGAGTGATAGACATTTTCAAGGCTGTCTAGCTGTGGTAGGAAACACCAAAAATATCATAAATCCATGCAATGGTTGTGAGATATATGTGTTTGTGGGATTCAAAGTTATCAAGAAAATGTACTCATTGGATGGAGATGAAGGCGGTCATGTTGGGGAATCCAAATTTTTTCCTGAAGAAGAAGAAGGTAGCATCTCCATGTATGAAAACACCCCACCAACAACACCCCACCAATAGAACACCATCCTGTAGAATCCTCCGTCATGAACATGGATTTTCATCCTTATAAAGAATCGATTGTACTCTTAATGGGGACATTTCTAGGTGATGCGTCCATATGGGAAAATGATGGTTGGAAAGGGCTCAAAAGGAAGACCTTGTAGATCTTGGTTGGTAGAGGAACCTCATTGGTTCAATTTCATCAAGACCAAATGCATTTCTTACCTATCCGTAAAAATCAGTGTGCTATATATGACACAACGTAACTGTAATGCCTCGAACAATGGGTACATGTGGAAAACAGAAGAATGAAAGGTCTACTTTTCATAATTGAGCAATGATTTTTTTCTCAAACCTTCATTTAGGGACATTACATCCTATAAGAACTCAGTATTAAACATTTCTCTATTTTGGATGGTGATAAAACACATAGGGAGAGGCCAGTACATCAAAGAAGCGATCAAAATTTTCATTTTGACGGAATTTGGAGGTTGATTTCGTATTTGGATGATGAGATTATGGGGTTCTCGTGCAATTTTGTGAGGAGCACATGTCCCCAAGTAGGAGCCAGATGTTTCCCACCATTTTCTTGGGTATCACATGATGATGGGAAACTAACATCAATGCCAAATCCAAGATCAAATGTGTAGGTGCTATAATAGAAATGGAACCTTTGAGATCAATGCAATTGTCTTGACTTCCTCGAGCTGATCTCCATTTTGTTTCTAGCACATGTGGTGTACCTTTGAGGAAAATTATTGTCCTGTATGGCTGAAAAACTTGACATGTTTTCTGATATGACCGATTGGGATATTGTGTAATTTATACAGAACAACTAGCATATTTGTGTTCATTGTTGGCTTCATATCACAAGCTCGAATGAGTTGTTTCTTTTTGGGGGAACTTTTATATATCACAAGATTGTTTTTTGATTTGTGTAACAAAAATAGAGGAGGATTAGGTCTTTGTAATTCAACCTCATCCTTTGTATGATATCCATCTGTTGAATGAACTTGTGGTGTAGGCGAGAGAAATTTCTGAAGTTGGAAATTGTGTTTTGAAGACTTTATGTGCGAATAATAATTGTAATTTGCATTCCCTCATTTCTCACATTTAACAAACTTACAACAATTGTGTATAGGGGTTGACCATGATAAAAGAGAAATGCAACTTTTTCTATCACAAAGAAAATGCATGAGGCATATGGCATGCTGGAAGATTTGATACTATGTGACATGGAGCATTAAAAGGAGCATTTTCAGATTATATGGTTTTTTAAAATAATGTTTGGAAAAAAAATGTATAATCATTCAATTTTCTTGAAAGGAACTATCATGTTAGAAGTGACCAGGATCTAGCAGATTTTGCAGCATGTGATTCTCAGTATACAGGCTGTCATCTTAATGGGTATCATATTTTGATTGTAAAGCAATTAAACCGGGAGGGATGTGAGACTCTCATCTATGAAGAGTTTGATGAGATTTTGCATCTCTTTGTATTGTTGTGGTCAATTTAGTGGGGAGAACTATTCTAGACACTTAGTCAATGATCTTATTCATGTCACAAGTGTGGTTATTTTATTGGAAATACCAAAAGGCTACCAAGAATTCACACAATTTTGTGCAGTTCTTCATGTAGTGGAACCTTTGAATACATTCCTACCATCTTTTTCCCACTCGGTCCCCCTTTTATTTTGTATCTTTCAGTAATTGTAACAGAAATCGTTTTGTGGTTTTCCATCTAATATAGGGAAGATCCAAGCTTAGAATTGGAGAAAAGAATATATTGCAAGGATTTAATATGAGTGATAAGTTCACATTGGCCAATATGGATGGTAGATTCAAGCTAGGTATAAGTGGTTTAGTGAAGCTGTGGGATAGTACTGAAGGTAAAGGTAGTATGAGTCATGACAATATTTATAATATGAAGTACGTGCTTGTGAAGAAACAATATGGATCAATCCATTGAGTGATGGTTATTGCTACCCTACTGTAATGTCCATGATCTGGAACCCTTGGTAATTGTACATATAGTTTGGTGAGATGATTGGTACCAAGTATAAATGTAATGAATATATAGGTTGGTGAGCCATTTTGGTTTTGCACACATCTGATTAGTGCACAACGAAGTGTTGTCAAGACAGGGCACACACATTTTTATGTGTTTCCTGCACCTAGGTAAGTGCGCACATTGCACTATGTTGGGCACACTTGAATTAGTGCATGTGAATCAATGGATATGTATGGATGTCGAAGAGCCTGCGTGATTATGAGGCTGGTGAGCCTAGATACAGATAGGCTAGTGCTCCCATCCATGTAAATATAAGCATGATTATCAATATAATATTTCATTGATGCATGTTGTCTGGCTCACAAGAAAAGAGATGGGGGGCCTACTCCAGCGGAAAAGGGAAAAAGGGGGATATGTTATTTATCCTAAGTTCTCGAGGGATGGGAACGAGTCACCAAGTGGCTAAAGTAAATTCTGAAGGTGACAAGTGCCAAATGGAAGACATGCAATATATATTGTTGGACTTAGTGTATTTTGGGGGTATTTTTCATTACTTTGGATGCTTTCAATCTCTCATAAGTAGAATGGTGTCAGAATGTATGGAAAACATGATTATTACCTTATCTCCCCAAATAAGCTTGCAGGGAGTTGTGGGGTTGTAACCAAGATTATATTGTCAAGGAGTCAGGTTGGCAGACCATGAGCAGTCTCTTTGGATGAGAGACTAGTTGTTGTGGAATGGTTGCCAGACCCGTGAGCATATTCTCCAGGTGAGAGTTTTCTAGGAGTTGTTCCCTTGTACGTTGAGCATTAGTCACAGGGTCTGGAGACTTCATGC